>PVIA01001452.1:0-279088 GCA_004024845.1 Tonatia bakeri | reverse complement strand
GGGCGGGGCAACCCTCCTTGCTGCGCTGTGGGGAGGGGCTGCAGAGGGAACTTTGCAGCGGGCCTGCTCGCCTCTAGCCGGCTTTCCAGGGAACTCTCACGTGAGACTGGAAGTTCCACCGCGGCAACAGCCTAGTCCACTGTCAGCTCCGAGTCTCAGTTTCTCCTTCAGCCAGCCCCGCCCGCGTGGTCTAGAGTGGTTGTTATCCTTCTTTTGGTTGTGTGAGGAAGCAAAGGGTTTCTACCTACGCCTCCATCTTGACCGGAACTTGAATTTATAATTTTATTGTTTGTGCTTCTGCTTTACACAACTCCCCATCATTAGAAAACAGTCTCAGAATTTCTTTCCTCTTGACTTCTTTCTTGACCCTAATACCTGCAGTCGTTGATAACTGCCGCTCTTGTGCTGCCGCTGTCTCTCCATCCCTACTATCCCTCTGTCTCGGTTCTCTGTCCCGTTACATGCCTCTTATGTTAGACTAACTTCTTTGAGAACTGGAATCATGAGTTAATTAACTCGAATGTCCTAGAACCTAGCTCATTCCTCCTTTCATTCACCCACCCATCTACCCAATCCACTGAGTAGTAATTGCTGACCCACTGTGTTCCGGGCAGGATTCTAGAAGCTGGGGAGGCAAAGGGTGGTAGCTTCTCATGGAGCTTGCAGCAGTTAATCAGTCACATAAATGTTTATTGAAATATAACTTCAGTTGTAAATACATTTTCTATTATGTCACCTAATTGGCTATAGGAATGTTACTGGTTTTTATATATTTTATGTTTTTTTAAATTGAGGCATCTGGATTTTCTCATTTATAATTGATTGTCTTGGTTTTTCTAAGTTTGATAAAATTGTTTACCTGGAAAATCATTCCCTCGCCTCAGTTACATTATTTTGATTACTTATAGATTCTAAATATTGAATTACTCTTGCATTTGTAGTATAAGTTCCACTTTGTTTTGGTGCATTATTCTTTTAATATGCTGGAGGAGCCTCTTAGGATGTTTGCATCTGTATTTCTAAGCAAATTTCGTCTGTATTTCTCTTTTATGATATTGTCAGGATTCTCTGTCAGCGTTTATTAACTTCACAGCCAGAGTCGGTCAGTTTGAGGAGTTTTAAATGTAATAAACTAATATGTAATGTGTTTTTATATGGAGAATGGGACTAAAGGGTATGTGTAATTTTATTTAGGTTAACTTTTTCTAATTCCCTTCAGTTAATTATTTGCTATAATTACATAAGTAATCATTTATATTTAAATTATTACTTGGTTTTTGAAAACTTGATTTGAGAATTACAGTCACATGCTAATTTAGGAAAAACATTGATTCAATAGTGGACATCTTTAGGAAAGATTTCATCATGAAACTGGAAGTACAGAAAAATAAAGAATTGAGGTCTTGTTCCTGTAATGTATTACAGTTTAAGATACCATTTTAAAATTTTTTTCAAAATTTCATTTGCTTTCAGAACTGAACATTGGTTTAGCTTTGACAAGCACATTGTATTTTGAGAGAAAATTTGTTATGAATATTGGCATCACAGAAGCAGAAAATGTATTAGAGTGTAGTGTTTCCACTGATTAAGACTATATAACTAAGAACATCTTTTATAATGCCTTTTTGCTGTCCTGGATTTTACTTAACTACAAGTGATTTAAATAACTAAAAACAACCTAAGTATGTATTCATATTTGATATTTCCTTAATAACAATGATTGAAATTCCACGTTTGTAAAGCAAACCTCTACAGAATGGAGAGATGGTTACAAAAATGTTGTAATTTTTTTTCAAGACTTAATTTTTTTTTTTTGGAAAAATTTTAAATTTCTAAACTGATTTTAGAGAGAGAGAGGGCAGGTGAGAAGAGAAAATCATTGGTTTGTTGTTTCATTTGTTTATGCATTCATGGTTGATTCATGGATGTGCCCTGGCAGGAGTTGAGCCTGCAACTTTGGTGTATTGGAACGGCACTGTAACCAACTGAGCAACCCTGCTGGGGCCTGTCTGGCTAATTAAATAGCAATAACCCCTATGTCCCAGTGCTCAGGAGCCTGTCCTCTAGCACTTTGTGGAAACTTAAAGAATTCTTGAAAGAGTTCATTAATTTTTTTGAACAGGGTTCGATTCATTGAAATAGATTTCTTATACTTTCTTTTCAGGAAGTGTACTTATACCTGGGATGTCATAATAGTTTTTTTTTGTAAAGGTAATTGACTAGGTATCTATTTTTTATATTTCACCCAATAACCCAATGTAGTTTAATTTTCATTACCATCTTTCCTTTAAAATGTCTCTGATCGTCAGTGTTCTAGTGGTCAAATCCAAGGTACCTTGCTGTTTACCTTACCATACCTTTGTGATGTTTGACACTTCTGATTACCCTGTCCTTGTGTCTGTCATTTCTTAGCTTCTTTGACAACTCTTCCCACTTCTGTCTACCTCCATTCTCAGCTTGGATCTTCTTTTTCTCACCCCTTAAATGTTGGTTTTCCTAAGGTTCATTCCATCCTGCCTTCTCCCTACTCCCTTTCTAATGCACCTTTTCTATTCCTAAAGCTTTAGTCACTAAATTTGAGTATCACACTCAGACTTCTGAACTAACAATCTGTTTATCTGAAGTAGAAGAGAGCCTTTGGTATTAAGTTTTGTTTGATAGGCATTCTTGTGGTAGTTATTTGACTAAAGCTATCATTTGGAATTACTGGCCTCATTTATTCATGGAGAAATTAGATAAAATAACATCTACCTAATGTTTCATAGTGGATAAGAACGTGGGCTCTGAGGTTAGTTTTAATAAAATATATTACTTGGTGTATAATTTGATTTCTGGTAGAAATTAATTAAGCTATAGTCCTGTTAGACTTATCCAGAGAATGACAGACAAGGTCAGCAGTTCTTTACTTCTTTGAGTTTTAACACTTTGCCAACAAAATTTGCCCCTCTTCCCCCCCCCCCCTTGGACTAGCAAGAGCATTTTTGTCTCAGACATTTAAAACTTTTCCCTTCCACAGAAATCAGCAGAGTGCGGAAGGACATGTACAACGACACGCTGAACGGCAGCACGGAGAAGAGGAGCGCGGAGCTGCCCGACGCCGCGGGGCCTGTGGTTCAGCTGCAAGAGAAGCTCTACGTGCCTGTGAAAGAGTACCCAGACGTAAGTGTGCTTTGTTGTCTCGGTCCGTGTTTTCCCACTTCACGTGCCTTGGGAGGAGTTAGGTGGCAGTAAACACTTCGACACTGTCAGCTGCTTTAAAAAGACTTTCATGAGAGGACTAGAGGTGTGGATAACTTAAAAATTCTAAAATATGTTTTAATTTGAATGCTGCTGTGTCACTTTTGGCAATCCACGTGGTAAAGACTTAGTTTTAGATTTCAGATCAAGGTAAGAATTATGTAAAGAGCATTGGCCTGAGTGTTCCAGAGCTTTGCGTAGAACTCCTAGCTCAACTGTGAACTGACCTCCAAGAAGCCATAGCCTGGGCCATGATGTCTTTTCAGTGAAATGAGAATTTGGACTAGGACAGCAAAGGTTTCTTTTAGCTCTAAAATTTCTGTGATAACCCCTGTCTATAACTTATTTTTTGTTTTCCTTAATCTCTTGCACAACTATTCTGTGTAAACATTTTGTTGGGAATAGCCTCCTTGTCCTATACTAGTTAATTTACAAATAGCTCCAAGCCTGCTTTTGTTACAAAGCCCTACTTGATGTGGTCCTTTTCTCTGACCTCACTGGAAATGGGTTTCCCTCTTCCTCAACACTGTGCTCACACTGGCTCTCAGAACAGGTTGAGCCAGTTTCTAGCCTGAGGCCCTTTCTGTTAGCTGTGCACTAATCTCTGCTGCTGGCTGCTGCTTGTTGAGGTTTTAGCTTAAATGTCACTTCAGAGAGGCCTCCCCTGACCATTTAATCTAAAAGCAATCTTGTTAGTCATTGTTTCACATTAAGTGTCTTTATTTCTCTCCAATAGCATTTATTATCTGACATTTTTTTCTTGCTTATTTTTTCTGTCTCCCCAGCAAGGTCTTTAAAGGTACTTTAAGAACCTATTTTCTTATTGATTGCTGTGTTGCAGATGTGCATGATATTGGAAATGATAGGCAGCCACTCCCTGTTGAATAATTAAAGGCAAATTTGTGGCTTTTTGTTAAGTTTGTTTCAGAGGACTTTTCTGAAAGCAAGTACAAGAAAGAGCTGGTGTTGTGTGGTCGAAAATGGGATGTGTACTCTTAAAATTCAATGATTTTATGGACAGTATAGTAATCTAGAGAAGGGAAATAAATGTCTTAAGGTAGATTGATGGAAAAAAGCTTCAATATTTCACAAATTGTATTTCCAGTATAATTTTCTATAAATCTAATGCATTTACTGGGTTTTTTTTTTTGTTTTTTTTTTTGGTGCTTTTGATTGTAAATATACAGAAATTGTTGATAACATAGGCAGAGAGAGAACCTGTTGGAAGAGAATTGGGCACAGTAAAAAGAATTAAAGGCGGCAATCAGGCCACTGCGTGAACCCCAGTAGGAATTTGGACCTTCTATGCTGAAAGCCTTGCTTTCAATGTACCTTCGAGTTAGTGCCCCCCACACTTTGTCTGAACCTAAGATTCTTCGGAGGGAGAATGTGTTTTGGACCAATCTGCCATGACTAGGGATGCGATGTGATCACACACGACCTGAACATGACCACCATGGGCCTGCCCCTGGGTATTGGGGTGGCTCCTAAACACAGGGTGTTGTGATTTGGGCAGCTCTCTCAGCTGAAGTCTGCTATTCTGGTGTTCAGTGTCTCCTGAAGTATGTCAGCCTTCTCATCTAAACTCGAAAAGATAAGGTTTCAGCCTTAGTCATTAACACAGAATACTTTTAAGTCCTTGTTAGAACTATAACCTTGATCCAGTTGGTCCTCATTCTTCTTTAAAAGGAAAAAAAGGCATAGCATTGTCTGGATCAGTGGTTCTTAAAATGTGGTCCCAGGACCATGGCATCTGCAACCTACTGGGAACTCTGAATGTGCAAGCCCCACCCCAGGGTAGTGAATCAGCAATCTGACTTCCCAGCCCTGTAAATCGGCTGTTTTCACCTTCTTCATCTCAAGGCACACACAAGCTAATTCCTAAAATTCTGTAGCACACCAAAAAAAATTTTTTTTTGCTGATCTGGCAAAAAATAGGTATGATTTTGATTCATTCACACTGGATGGCTATTGTTATGGAGGCCATTGTCATTTTTTCATTTGACGATCTAAGGGGAAAGAGTCGGTGTTGCATGCTTTACAATTTCTCGGGGCACCACCATGCTGTGGTGTACCAGGTGAAAATTGCTGCTACAGGTGGTTCTGATGCACGCCAGTGTGAGAAACACTGCTTTCACTCGATACCGTCAGAATGAGCTGGGCGGACAGGTGATGCGTGTGGTCCTTTTGCCAGGCTCTGTTCCAAGAAGCAGGTAAAGTGCGAACTAAATAAGCCTTGCTTCTCAGACACAGACAGATGATAGCAAATGAGTGTTTACCCGTTTTTTGACGTGTATAATTCACTGTTTTGCCCAAATTTTTGAAGGAAAAATAAGGATGCTCATTAGACATGGGTAATACTGATCTGTTTTTGGTATACAGAATTTCTTGTACCTTGTATCTGTTCTTGTGTTTTGTAATTATTTGTTACATAAAATTTGCACGGTAACATCTTAAAAAATACATACTAAAATTCCTTTTATAATAGGAAAAAATACCTAAATATAAACAAAATATTGAAATACTCTTCCTGAATGTTTGGGTCAAAAACGTGGGTGCACATTATACACGGGAGCACATTATATATGGCAAAATACAGTTCTTCGGATGCAGTCAGTGCTATGGAGAGAAATACAGTGGGGTAAGCAGACACATGGTGACCGCGTTTACACTTAGGAGATCTGGATCCGTTTTAAAGTGAAGGGAATGCGGGGCATGAATGGAGTGGTGGGGAGGAGGACAGGAAAAGCGTGGGAGAAGAACGCTCTGGCAAAGTGCACAGCGAGTGCAGTGACGCAGTGGCGGCGGTGTGCTTGGGGCGCGCTTGGGGCGGGCAGTGAGAGGAAGCAGAGAGGCCAGCGAATTAGGTAGGGCAGGGGGCGGTAGGGATTTCCCGGGACTGGTCTGAAAGAAACGGGGAGCCGCCAGATGTTTCAAGCCAAGGAGTGACATGAGCTTATCTTGGTTTTCATAGCTTCCTTCTGGGTGCTGTGTGGACACAGACCATTGGGTGACAGTTGCAGTAAGGGGACCAGGTCGGGAACAGGGGAGGGAACGTGAAGGAGAGGACGTAGAAGTGCCCGAAGCCTGCAAAGATGGTCCACTGAAAGCCAGTGGAGTTTGCTGATTAAATAGTGGGGTGTGAGGGAAAGTTGTGAACAGCTCAGAGGTTTTGATTAGTAGGGGTTATGCAGTCCCCATTTCCAGGGCTAGGAGAGACAGAAGAAGAGCAGGCTAGGGAGGTGGGGTTCAGCAGTTCTGATTTGGAGGTGCCGAGTTTGAAGTCAGACATCCAGGTATGGGCATGTGAGATAGGCGGGGTCAGTGTATGAGTTGTGGACGACTCCTGGCACTCCCAAAATGTCTGTTTGGACAAAACTGTTTAAATGAGAAATTTAGTTATAATTCCTCAGAGACAGGAAATTAATATAAAACCATTTTGGTCTTCCAGATAATGTTTTTAATAATTCGATTTTGAATTTGTTAAAAGAATTGAAGTTTGGCAAAACTGGGATCTGCACGTAGTTTTTGAGTTTTCTTTGAAGTTATTAATACATAGCAAGTGAGTAGTTCTGTTTTGTGGTTTGTATTAGGGATTTTATCTCATCTTAAAAAAATTAATATCAAACAAATAAAACAAGGGAGTCTGAGTCAGGTTTTGGTGTCATGGGAAAAGATTTTTTTCAGAATTAAGAATTAGATATTGGCCAGAATAAAACAAATATTTTCTTCATACTGTTGCTTTTTTTTCACCTCGCATATCTTTGAGGTCATTACATGCGCACCCTTCCCTTTTGTATATAAGCTTGACTTTGTAAAAGTATTCATCCCATTTGACTTAAAAATGCTGCTAATTACAGAGTTTCAAAGGGACAGTATAGCATAGTG
This sequence comes from Tonatia bakeri, assembly GCA_004024845.1. Classification (NCBI taxonomy): domain Eukaryota; kingdom Metazoa; phylum Chordata; class Mammalia; order Chiroptera; family Phyllostomidae; genus Tonatia; species Tonatia bakeri. Next base: position 271,963 of record PVIA01001452.1, on the reverse strand, counting down.
GACAAAAATACGGGCTCAGACCCAGACCCCGACCTCTGACTGGCTCTGTTTGTTTTCTGACTTCAGGAAAACTACTTGTTATTTCTGGTCCTCAGTTTCCGCATCTCTGGAGTGGACATAATAATGGGGTTATTACTCTTTCCCAGGGTTATGAGCAAGTTATACATGATTTGTGAATGAGTTTATGCCTGTTACACAGTTGGGAAATGCCTTTATGCTATTTAGGTATTATGAGAATGTACACTCAATGAGGGTGAGGATTTTGTCTATTTTCATATTCCTGCTTGCCCATCTGGTAAATGTTAGATGGATGATAAATATTTGTTGTGCGTGTCTGTGTGAAAGATTCACTCTTTCAGATACTGTTAAACCTTAAAAAAATTTGCATCTGCACATAGTGTACTTATAGAAGTGTTCATTAGGAGCTGTTGCTTTGGGCTTGGCTATGCGTAGGTCTGGGATGATGGGAGAAGAAGTCCTTAGATTCAGTGTTTCAGAAAGGAGGTAATACTCTATAATGGCCTTCATGGTTTTGAATCAATGGCTTGATGTTGGAATGAGAACGTAGTATCAGTAGCCTACTGAAAATATACTCTGCTGTACCAGGCACATCCTGGGAGTGGGGGCATTAATTTGGTTGAGAAAACTCATCATAGTGGAACCAATAGTGGGTTTTTGAGCCATACTGGCCTAGATTTTGATTTCTGGCTTATTATCGCTTCACTGGCGATATTTCTCAACAGTTGCCACCATAATGCTATATATAATAGGCTATCCTGAAACTCTGTGTCTTAAAATAACACACACTGATGCCTGTGCTCTTGAGTCTGCACTGGATGTAGGCTAAGGTTCTGCTGATTGGGCTGAGCTGAGGTCATCTAGGCCTTGATCTAGGCTGGCTGCCGCTGGGTATTCCTGCTGGCCGCAGCCCAAAAGGGCAGCAGCTACTTGGAGCTCCTCTTTTCCCGGCAGGTCACTGGAGCGCCGGAGCCAAGCCCGACTGCTTACACAGTGTAAGGCCTGCGTTCCTGTCCCATCCATTAACGTTTTATCGGCTCAGCAACAGTCAGCTGGGAAGGTTTTTGCCCCTCTGGGACACTTGGCCAATATCTGGAGATATTTTTGTTTGGCAAAACTTGGAGAGGTTACTAGGTGGCATCCAGTGCTGAACACCCTACAATTCACAGGATAGCCTTCCACCACAAAGAATTACCCTGCTCCAAATGTCAGTGGGGCCGAGGTGGAGCAACTGCATTATTCACTCACTCTGTTCTCTGCGAGAAGGAGACTGGGATAAATATTTCCTGAAAATCATCCAGACTTTCCCATTGGCTTTGAGCACATGTTCGATTTTTAGAACCTGTTTTCTTGTCTATGAAATTATAGGGTGTATCTCAGAGTTGCTTGGAGGAATAAAGATGACTAGTGTATGGCATCTGGTAGAGCACTCAGCATGGTTCCCGTGGCTGTGAATAAGGAAAGAAGCCCTGCTCTGAAGGGGCCCACAGTCTTTAGAAGGAAAATAAAAGGTGTTGGCATTAATCATTTAATACTATTTAAACTTACCATACATTCATAAAGTGACAGGCAGGAGTAAAGGTGGAAACTAGGCCATCAGACTGGTGTTTGGCCCCTTTAGTTACTAAGGACTTGAATCTGTGGAGAGCGGACAGGCAGCGTATGAACGGATTTAACTCTGGTTGGTATCAGTAAAAGACATTGTTTCAGTGAGTCAGCACTAATTCTGTCATCAGATCTGCCTGGTTACCAGTTTTGAGTTATTGAGAAGTTGTTTTACAGGATCGACCAGACTCACGGTAGATAAGTTCCAGATATGGCCAGGTCTAGCTTCTAGGGACATAAGTTGTTCTGGGCAGATGAGATTGCTGAACTGTGTGTGTGCTTGGAATGTGAGGTGATAAAATTGTAGCGAGACTTCCCCCAGAGATTTTGTATGAAGACAAGTCTGTCTTTCTGATGTTTATAAATGGGTTTTAATTGATGATTATAGCCCTGAAGGTGTGTGTTGGGTCTAGGACCTCAGGATGACGCACATCACCAGAGGTTTGTGAGTTGGATAAAGGCCATTCCAAGTAGTATTTTTTCAAGCTTGTAGGATCCCAGCCTGGCAACAACAACAATTATACATATTTATAATGTTATTCACAGTACTCTCTATTGTCTTGTAATAATATTCTTTGTTAATGGTAGAGCATGAGTTTAAAGCTTCCTTTTACTTTTCCTGGGTTTGCAGAGAAAATTTGGCTAGCTGTAGCTACTGAATTAGTATAGGGTTATTGGTGGTTGTCTTCTAGTTCTTAAGATTGTCACCTGCAAGATTGGCTGTTGATCTGGCATGTGTTTTTGAAAGTTGTGAGAAGAGATGGTCAGTGCAGTCATCTTTTTGTAGGTTCTTTAAATTTTTTAAATCCTCACCTGAGGATATGTTTATTGACTTTAGAGAGAGAAGGAGAGAGACAGAGACAGATAGACAGATAAAGCCAGAGACGGTGTGAGAGGGGAACATCAATTGGTTGCTTCCTGTATGCTCCCTGACCGGGGATAGAACCCGTGACCTAGGTATGTGCCTTGACTAGGGTTCGAACCCACAGCCTTTTGGTGTATGAAATGACAATCCAGCCAAGTCACCAGGCCAGGGATTTCTTTAGGTTTTTGTTCCTTTGACTGTCGTGGCTTTCTTATCTGTGTTGAAGGAATTGTTAAGAGTTTTGATGTAAATAACTTGCACCTTTTTTATCCTGAGAAACAAATGGATGTTGAATCAAAATTTAATGAACTTCAAGGTCTCCCTTTTTAATACTTAGGTTAAACCTTACCTTTTGCCTGGATATGTTTAATTATGAGTGAAAATACAATATTTTAAAAGTAAGGTTTACACATCTCTACTTTGATAGTATATACAGGAAATTATTAAACAGATTTTTGATTTTAAGAAGGTTAATATATATTTTTGAGTAGAGTTAGAAGTGTCTCAGATTACATATTAACCCATTGAAGTTTTTAATTTAGTAGTATGAATTGATGATATAAAGCATGTCTTTAGGTTTCAGGTAAAGAAACTTATTGTTGACTTAGAGTTTTAAACATATCAATTTGGTGAAGGTTAATTTCATGATTTTTGGGTTTTTGATTTTGAAGTTTACTTTTTATTTCATTCTGCAAGAGTGTATTGAGGACCTGCTGAATACCAAATATTTAATAGGCTCTTTATAGCCTGAGAAACACTGAATTTCTTAGGATATTAATGGAAATTACTCCAAAAAGGGTTTCAAGAGAACCTGAAAACAATATATTTGTTTAACGCATGTTTTTTTCAAGGTCTAACAATTTTAAGAGTAGTAATCCTTCCCAGAGTTTTAAAATGCTAATGCTTCCCTTTTTAAGTAATATGTTTTAGTATTTAAAAAGATACTGTTCAGAAGAATGAATTTCGAAGACGGAGTTAGTTTTTAGGGAAGAATTATTGCATGTAAGCAAATGCAGTCAGCCTCAGCTGAGACTGCAAGGGGACCACCCATCTTAGTGCCTGCTTGTAGTAGGTGACCTACATTTGTTTTGTGCGCGTAGGGACTCAGTCATTTTTGCCTTGTTTTGGTTTGAAGACAGACATCAGGAGGTCAGATTCGACTAAAATTAGTGTCGAAAACACACCACTGTCAGACCTGAATTAATACTTTTGGAACAGTGTATGAGGCAGATAATACTTATGCAGCAAAATTTAAGAAATCAATTTCAAAGAGCTTAGAAAGTATTTAATGAATGGTCAGAACTACACATGTGTATTTCATCTCCTTGACTTACCTTCAGGGTCTGAGGTGACACTTGTAAGCCCAATTTTGAGTCAAATAATTATATTTTATTTCTCTTTGTCTTTTTTGAAGTTATATGTATTTATCATTGAAATATGAATATAAAGTCATAATCACATAAAGATTTTCATTCATATAAATAGTTCAGTTAACTTAAAAAGGATGTATATGGAGACGATTAGGACAGTAATCCCAGTCAATAAGACAGGTGGAAATACGAGGTCTGTCCAGAAGGCATCCAGACGTGAACTAGGAAAAATAGAGACAATTATTAAAGATACAAGATACAAGAAACATTGTCCACAGGGTAATGATACCTCAGGCCCCTTCAAAGTAGGCACGTTGGGACCTTACACAATTCTCCCAACCACCATCAGCTGCCCCATTGTATTTTCCTGAATCTCATCAAAGGTCTGAAATCTCTTCCCTTTCAAAGGTGATTTTAGTTTTGGGGAAAGCCGGAAGTCATAAGGGGCCAAATCTGGGCTGTAGGGGGGCTGAGTCCTGTGGGTAATTTTATGTTTCACAAAAAAGCTCTGCATGAGAAGATGCATAGGTAGGCACATTGTTGTGATAAAGCTGCCAATCACCAGCTGTGCATAGATGTGGCCTTTGGAATCATCCGAATAGTTTCCATACAGGAATGTTGAAGCTTAACACAAAATTAGATGCATATTTGTTCCTCAAGTCACTGTCATTTTGAATGTGACAGCCACACAGTGCACACACTCACTCAGCAGCACCTACTGCCCCCCACTGACTAGTATAGTGAAGTCATCATTATTCACACATGTATATTCCAGGCCACTCTCCTTGGCTGCCAGGTTACAGCAATGTCACACAAACTATTCTCCTTATACTAACAATGGTTAGACTTTTTCTGGACAGACCTCGTATTGAGAAGGTAAAGTATGGATATGTAAAAGTAGTATGATGATATGTTTTGGGATATAGGTGAAGAAGAAATTATAAAAACAATAAACTTGAATCTGAAGAGGGTTTTGATAAACTTCCTACTGAACATTTTGAAGGAGCAACAAGAATGAGAAAATTAAATGTGAGTTTCACTTTTGGTTTTGTGAGTTTTGGTTGATCAGAGTAGACATTTAAGGTCTTTAGGAGAGAGGCATTACACTGTGCTGATTGATGTAGGTGTCCTAAGATTTGGGCTACTTTCGTGATCTCTCATGTACTGAATATAAGTGATGATGGTAACTGCCTTCCCTCATTAACTTACTGTGTATAAAGTGGCCAAACATTGGAAGCTGCCTCATCCTGGACCCTCAATAATAAAACGTGCTTCTACATACTCAGCACCTAAGAAATGTGGGGTGACATGGTCTTTGCACTCATGACATTTCTGTGTTGGAATGGAAAGTAGAAATAATAGTTCTGTTTTTATGACATCTGTAATTTGTAATTCTGAGATTAGTCAGTCAGGCTTACCTTTTGAGAAATTTCTGAAATGTATGAGAGTTCTTAGGCTGCATGTAACTTAATTAGTGATTTTAGATTTTACTGTGGGAATGAAAAAAATCACTATGATTTCTGTGAACACTTTTAAATTGTATCATTCAACAATTTGAATAAGTATTAGTTTTTTCTGTGTGCTGTTTATTGTTTGAGGCACTGTGGAGGAAGGAAAAGAGATCAGGTGCTGGTTCCTAACTTAGGAATCACCTGCAAGAGACACGCAGATCGTTGCATGCACCGTGTGATAAGGACTCTAAGAGGGTGGTCACAAAACACTTTGAGATGCTCACTTTGGAGGAGAAAAAAATCAGCTGTCTAGGAATCAAAGAATACACAAGGAAATCACAGAAGAAACGTTTGAACTCAGTATTATGTGATGAGGAAGACTGGACATGGTTGGTGGGAGGAAGGACAAAGGAAGGTGTTACAGGGAAGATTTAAAAGTATCTGATGTTTTTAGAGAACAGTGATTGCTCGTGCGTCTGAACAGAATGGCAATGGCAAAACTGAAGTTTGGAAATGTGGTTGGGATTTTGTGAAGGGTCTGTGTGTGATGAGGGTTTGTACTCTGCACTGCCGAATACATTGTCATATACTTGTGCCACAAAACCCCTGTTGGCATTCATCGCCTCATTTTTATTTTAATTGACTAAATAATTATTTTCCCAAGCACTTGTTATGTAGCTTCTAGGAGGATAATTATCTATCTTATTTACCTGGTTATTTTTTAATGGTTTTAAACTTTTTCCCAATTACCTTATTTTGCATGTATAAAGCGCACTTTTTTGCCCAAATTTTTGAGGGAAAAATATGAATGCACATTATGTGCAGGTGTAGTGATTACACACCCCGGGGCTAATCAAGGGTCTAACAAACCTGCGTGCAATGCGCACAAAAATGCGGGTGTGCACTCTGCACAGGGCGCACTGCACACGGCAGAGCGCAGCAAGCCCGTGCTCGGAAGACGGTTTGTCGTGATCTGGGTGTCCAAACTCATATGCCACAGATGTTATATTTTGGCTAGTCCCGATTGTTATTTCCCCTCAAGTTGCTGGAGTGAGTGCCTTTTCTTACATACGCTTGTGCCACCAACAGAACATGTGTATAAAATTCACATATGTGAAAAGTTTTGAAAAGTGGTTTCTATAGTAATTATTATGTAGCATAAGGAGACATTTGGTTGCTTATCCACAATAATAAGAAGATACAAAAGGGATAAGACATTTGTTTCCCCACAAAACAAGGCAGTTTGATGTATTCATTCTGGTATTTTTAATGAAAAATAGTTGTACAGTAAGTTCTCACTCAGTGTCATCCATAGGTTCTGTGACTGTAAGCAAAATGAAGTATAATGGAACTAATTTTTGCCATAGGTTAGCTGGTACAAGGAAGTGTGGAGTCCGTAGGGCAACTCCTTGGTGTAGCAGAGAAACGAGGTTGGGTGAGACGGTGTGATTCCAGACCTGCTGTGCTGCTGGGTGGTCACAGCTCTGCTCTCACCTTACACACGTGCATAGGGTGGGCTCGCCCTAGGTGGCTCATTCCTTTTCTTTCGTCATTTGCTAAGTAAATGGCTTCATTTGACAAACACACTCAGGTGTATGTCATACCTGTTATGTTACTGATGTGATAATAATGTAAGGTGTCACTTTAAAAATGCTAGACACAATATTTAAAAACATCATGAATCTGTGTAAAGAGTAACCCAAAGAAGTGCGTGTTTTTAAAAAAAAAATTTCCAAAATTTTAAGCAGAAATTACTCTACTATTTCTTAAAAGTGTTTCACTGACAATTAGTTACCTATTTTGGTAGCATGTCACAGGAGGTTTTATCTTTAGTTGTACGTATGTTAAAAAGTTAATGGAAAGATTTGCCATAATGCTTTATATATTGTCATTGGTAGAAGTCTGTCATTTCTGTTTAAAACGAAGTGAGCAGCAACAAATAGCATTAGACATAATTGCTGTTAACCTCTTAGAAAAGAATTTGCCACTTCACATAAATATAGTCAGTGAGCCATGGAGAAGGTCTGTACTTAAACAGTAGGGTTAATGAATGTCTTTTTTCTTTATTTTGGTCTTTAAAGTTGCAGTTAGCTCAGGCTGTTTGAAATGATTTTCTTTGAATGTGTTGCGACATTGTTTTAATTGAATGAAGCTGCAGAACTAGCATGATAAATCAACACAGAATGAATTTTAATGCAAGGCATACAATATTAACTTGGAAATTGGTTGCAGTAGACAAAGCAGCTGCTGTGATTAATTTTTTTCATTCTCCACTTACGCCATTCTGAGAAGGATGACCTTGACAGTCTCAATTGTATTGGAGTCCCAGTGGTAGGCACTGTAACACCCTTGAGCTGGAGTTTTTAGTTAGGTAATAGAGATTGGGTCATTTTTAAGGTTACGAAAATGTTGTGTTACAGAAATTAATATATTGGTTTTGAGTGGTTTTAAAACATTTCTTATTAATAAATAATAACTGTGGGGATTATTGAGCTGTGGGAAGTCTTTTTCTATGTAATTTTAATGCTGTGGTTCTGCAGAAGAAGTTGAATGTCTGAAAAGAATAAGATGTGCCAAAGAGTGTCTTCCAAGTGCATACATGTTACGAAGCGTAGGCCAGCCACTTTGGTAGATGAGTCAAGTCAAAAATAATTAGTTTTTCGATGCACAGAAGCACCTGTGTACATAATGCATTTCTGCAGACATCCTCAGCCGTGTTTGCGACACACGACGCGTTCGCGGGACGTGCCATGCTGGGAAGGGTCTGGGCAGAGCGTGGCGACCTGGGCGTGGCCGGCACGCTGAGGCATGCTACAGGCAGTCAGGGTAACACACGGAGTACAGGGGCTTTACAGAGTTCGTGAGAACAGGGGGTTTCTCCTCTTTCGTTTTGATCTCTGGTATCTATTTTGCTCTTTGCCACATAGCAGACTTTACATAAATGTTTTATTGAGTCGAATTTGAAAATGGAAGGCATTTCTCTACTCAGCTGAAAAATACCCAAAGTAAGTACGGTGAGTGAGGAACAGATGTATAGATCCTTGTCTCTGTCTCAGCTGTTTTGAGGGGCGGAGGGGGAGGGAAGTTCTGTAGAATCTGTGACTGTATAAAAAGGTGACGTTATAATAGTAAGTTGCAGGAAAGTAGGAAGAGCTTGCTCTAAGCGAACATAGGGCCAGGCCTGTTGATAAACTTTCTGTGAGATGTGTGTTTTCTCTCTTCCTCCCACTCTTGTTCTAATATATTTCACTTTATGCTGCCTAAAGTTATGTCAGTTCTTGATCTATTTCTATTAAAAGGTAGCCACTCAAAAAGGCCATGGGTGCCCTGGCTGGTGGCTCATTTGGTTGGACCATCGTCCCGTACATCGAAAGATTATGGTCAGGACGTATACAGGAAATACAGTGTTGCCCCACTTCCCCTCTCTCTAAAATCAATAAAAACATATCCACGGGTGAGGATTAAAAAAGGTGCCATGGACTTTTCTATTTAAGGACTAATAGGGTAATTCAGACTATCTGAGCAATTGTAGTACAATAAAACAAAACAGGAAAAAGCATCTGCTTAAATGCAGCAGAGATGCAGTAATATCGGGCAGAATGCTAGCTCAAGATCCTGAGGAGGGCAGAGGATGATCCAGAATGTAAGCCTGGCTTTGGAGAGCTTCTTTTCCTCTGGGTGGGTCTGCTGAATCTGGAGAGGACAGCTGGGAGGCTGAACTTTGGGGGCAGAGTCTGAGTCTGTGACCATCCTCATGGCGCCTTCTCATCTCCAGTCTCAGCTATGGTTGCAGATGCTGACCAGGGCTGCCCCAGCCCTCACAGGCGAGGCAGGTTGGCCTCGCGTTTTCTCAGCCTCTGGAAGTGAAATTGTTTTTGGTGATCTTGGGTTGCTAGTAGCAGTAAGCCCTGGCAGAAAGATGATACATGTCCTCTCTGGAGAAAGGTCATGTCACTTTAGGCCCTGTGTTACTTCTGTCAGCTGTTTAGCATGCACAGTGTCTAGCTGCCACTAAAAAATAACCAAACACATAAGAAGGTAAGGTGACGTTAACACACACGTGAAGAAGGGACAAGACAATAGAAACAGATCCACAGGGACTGCTGATAGTCTTTACATACTAGATGTGAGGCAGAAGACAAGTTGGACAACCATGGCAGAAATGGACACACTCCCAAAGGAATATTAAACTGAAACATTCCTGAACTGGAATAAACAGGTTTAACAGAAGGTTAGAGCTGTTTGGGGAGAGCATCAGAGAACTGGAAGACAGATCAGAAGAAATGACTCAGCCGTGAGAGTCGACAGATGAAGCAAGTAGGAGGAAGCGTGAAAAGCCCGAGGGACACGGTCAGAGCATCTCATGTGTGTTGTGGGAGGGTTAGAAGAAGAGAGAGAGGCTAGGAGCGGGGTCGGGGGAGATTGTGGTTGAGAACCTCCAAACCAAAGATACAAAGTCACAGATTTATGAAACTCTGAGCCATAAAGTGAAAACCATACCTAACCCTACCATAGTAAAACTGTCAAAACTGATGGTAATGAGAAAACCTTAAAAGTAGCAAAAAGAAGAAAATGGTTACCTTCGCAGGAGCAGCAGTGAAAGTGGGTGACAGCGCGGCCTTAGGTTGGGTACCAAGCACAATATGCTGAGGAGATGGACAGGGGCAAGGGGTCTTATTTGAATATGTAGAGGTGGTTCGGGCAAATTTCAGAATTTGGGATCTTGTAGAACTAGATCAAGTGCTTATAGGCTCAGTTGCCACTTGGGGTGAAAAAGTTGTATCAGAGTCTGAGGGAAGAGGACGTTTATCCATCTGTACACTTGTACTTCCCATTTTTTATTTGGGAATCACTCTTTGTGGGATATGGCAGTGCTGGCTAGCAGCTGAGTGAGGTGCAGAGCAAGAGCCACTGAGGTGCAGAAGGTTGAAGAAGTGCCCTAGCTCTTCTAGCCCTGACAGCATATGACTTTCACGCAGTGACGGACCAAAGAGGGCCAGATGCAGGGAAAAAATAGGAAGCTGTGCACATAAGAACCATTTTTTATGGGTTTTTGTGGAAGTGATGATAAGCACTCACTTTTGCCTTTCATGCAGAGGACATGTGAATGAAGAACATTTACTTTTCAATGTTGAGTTATTCGATTCTTCACCTTAGCCTTTCTCCCCCCCCCCGCCCCCCAATAAACCTCTGTATATGAGTGCTAGAAGTTTCTGTCGAGGGATGCTACTTCTTTATTTATGCAGTTACTTTTATCACTGTCTTATTCATAAAAAGAAGTAAGCTTCCTTCCAAAAATAGTAGTATAAGTTAAAGGTAGGATGGAAAAAAGAAAAGAAGGAATCAGATATAAAATTTAACAAGGAATGTGATGAAAAAGCATACTTTTAATTTAAAACTAAAACATTTAGTACAGGGTGGAATCCAAATTTGGCCACCGGAGTAGAGTTCTGATAGGTGACCTAAAAATACAGTCTCTGAACATTTGCATTCGAGAAAGTATAACTGTACTTATTAGGTAAATAACAGCATTTTCCCCCAAGGATTTCAGTTAAAAAAGAAGAAAAGCAATTACTGTTTAACACAATGAACAGTTCCCTGAGGACCATCATTACAGAGTTTTGTAGAAGACATTTTCATTCTTGGGTAGCGTCCAAAATTTTGCGTGTGCTTTGGTTTATATTACATGTTGATGGACAGTACAGGGCAGTACCTTTTCAGATAGATTGAATTTTCGCTAATTTATAATTTGTATTAATACATATGAAAATTTTTGTGCTAGAAAATGAGCTGTTGTACTTACATCCCTCAACTTGGAAAGGAAATTCAGAAGGACTCAATGTTATTTCAGCTTAGTATTAAAAAGTAATTTGAGAAAGTAAAGATATATTTTAAAATAATTTTAACAGCTATAAATTCAAGAAAATAATGTATGGTGACTTTTTTTCCAGTTTAATTTTGTTGGGAGAATCCTTGGACCTAGAGGACTTACAGCTAAACAGCTTGAAGCAGAAACGGGATGTAAAATAATGGTCCGAGGCAAAGGCTCGATGAGGGATAAAAAGAAGGTAAGTTCTTGAAAACAGAGGCAATTCTTTATGTGAGTAATTTAATTAAACTTTTGTATTCTAATGAAGTATTCAGATCTTTTGTGTAAAGTACTGTGCATTATTTCATGTCGGAGACTTGAACGCTTTAAAGGTGTCAACATGATGTTGTCCTACTAATTAATATTTTTTATTTAGCCAACTGAAGTGCCACTTGGTCCATTATGTTAACCTTGGTTTTTACAATCAAGAAGCTTCCAATTTGGGAATTAGTGAGACTGTCGCTCGTGTGTATAAAAATACATAATTAAAAGTTTGGGAGATCAGGGTGTTTCTTTTGAGATGTAGATGAGAACAGTAAACCAGCGTCATTTTTGGTTTCACCAACATTTTGTGTTGATCATAAGTTTTATGGACATTTTACTTTAAAACACATTGTTTCTGCTTGTTCTTTTCTCCTACTTGTTCTTGGTTTACTATTTTAATTAATAAAGACCCAACTCTGTACGTATAATTTGTTTTTAGGAAGGTTTTATTTGCCTAGTCTAGTTTCCTTTTATCTAGCAATACTATGAGGCAGAATATCTTTGACTTTGTGTAAAAAACATTTGACTTATTTTTTTTTAAATCCTAGAATATGTTGCCAAAGATTAAACTTATTGTGAGGAGGTGTTTTTTTGTTTTGTTTTTTGTTGAATGCTTTGCCTGGAAAGGACTCTCAGGTGGTAGCCCTGGGATCAGCTTGTGTTTGCACATGTGCACTGAGCTTAAGGACAGGCTGCTGTTCTGAGCTCCCCACCTCCTACTGTCGCAGCTCTCCCATAAGCTGACTGAATTGTCATCACTTTTTTCTCCCTACAGACAAATAATGAGTTAGTAGCTAAGAAGTCCTCGTTAATGTCATTTTTTAAATGTTACTATAACTTGATCTCGTCATGAGTTTAAAGATGAGACAAGCATGTGAGTTCCCCTTTAGTATATTTAGATACTGTATTTAAACCATTTTTTGTTAGGAGCTTAACTATTAAGACTCCAGATTCTGAGTCAGCTGGGTGATAATCTTGTATGTACTGTCATTCAATATGAGTTCCCACATTTCTGCTTATGGTTGCATTGTCATTGAGTAGTGCTGCTTTCAGAATCTGGGGACAAGGAGGTGAAATCTTGACAACTGAAGGATAAATAAACCTTCACCAAAAGATGAGTGTGTCCATCAGTTTAAAAAGTTAGTCTTAGCATCAGCGAACAGCACGTGCTTTGTCCTCTCGTCACCTTCTGTTCATTCTGCAGTAACGGCTTCCGCTTACTTCACCCCTGCATGACAGACGCCATGGCTGAGAGCTGGAAGTGTGGAGTAAGACAGGGTAAATTCTGTTTTCCATTAGCAGAAGAATAGAGTGGCTAGGAGAGTAAGCTCTGCAGTCAGATTGCTTCAGTTTGAATCTTGATTCTATCACTTAGCAGCTTTGTGACCTTGGACAAGTTATTTAATCTCTTTGTGGTATATATGAAGTCTGTCTAGAAAAAGTCCAGCCATTCTTAATATAGTGAGAATGGTTTGTGTGACATCAGTGCAACCTGGCAGCCAAGGAGAGTGGACTGGAATGCGCATGTGTGAACAATGACATCTTCACTGTACTAGTCAGCGGGGGCAGTAGATGCTGTTGAGTGAGCGTGTGCACTGTGTGGCTGCCATATTCAAAATGACGGTGATTAGAGAAATGGATCTGCATCAGATTTTGCCTTCAACTTGAACAGAGATTCCACAGAGGAATCTCTGGAAACTACTCAGATGATTCAGAAAGCCACAGCTATGGGCAGCTAGTGACTGACAGCTTCATCACGACAATGCACCTGCTCATGCATCACTTCTCATGCAGAGTTCTTTTGAGAAACATAAAATTACCCAGGTGACTCAGCTCCAGTACAGCCTAGATTTGGCGCCTTACAACTTCTACCTTTTCCCCAAAACTAAACCATCTTTGAAAACGGAGGAGATTTCAGACCTTTGATGAGATTCAGGAAAATAATGATGGGGCAGCTGGTGGTGGTTGGGTGAATTGTGTGAGGTCAAGGTGTCTACTTTGAAGGGGACTGAGGTGTCATTGTCCTATTTACAGTATTTCTTGTACTTTTTATCTTGTTCAATAAATATCTCTTTCATAGTACCTGGCTGGATACTTTCTGGACAGACCTCGTATATGAAATGGTACTTCTAATGTCACTTATCTCTTATGGTGCTTGTGAGTATTAAATTAATCCTAAATTACTTAGAATAGTGTTTTGTCATACAGTAAATGATTAATTAATATTAATGTTTGTTCTTAATAAATTTTACCTTAACATTGTTTGATGGTACATTTTATGTTTAAACTCTCGGGTGTATAATAGGAATTCTACAGATTTTTTTTTTTTTTTTTTTTTTTTAAGATTTCGTTCATTTAGTTTTTAGAGAGAAGGGGGAGGGAGAAAGAGAGGGAGAGAAACATCAGTGTGTGGTTGCCTCTTGCACGCCCCCTACCGGGGACCTGGCCCACAACCCAGGCACGTGCCCTGACTGGGAATCCAATCGGCTACCGTTAGATTCACAGGCCTTCACTCAGTCTAGTGATCCACATCAGCCAGGGAGGAATTCTACAGATTTTTAAGCTTGGAAATGACAGCACTTGTTCTGTGACCTTTGAATATCCTGTATTCTCTTGACTTTCCTGTTCTCCTTCTCTGGTTGTTGGTGTGTTCATATTCTGTCTTGTCTTAACCACGTGTATAAATAGTTCATACATTTTATTTGTTTTTGATTTCTACAGTTGTCTATTAAAATTATAAAAAGCTTACAGAATATACATGCAAGAAAATGATATTACAATGACACTGAAAAATTGGCTATAGATTACATTTTTAGTTTTATTTAAAGCTACAAATGAACACAACTTAGGCATATTAATTGGAATAGCTACCATGTGTTTTATGTTATGGTATGTGGGTTCTGTGAAGAGTTTATAGCTTTATAATACCAGGAATATCTTATGTAATACCAATTTAAATCTATTATACATAATAAATTAACCAAATCACCTTGGGTTATGCTATAGTTTACTTAATGAGCTCTTAAAAATGTTAATAAAAGTAAAGTCAAAATGGAAAGAACTATTATTTCTTGGTGGCTGTTATTTTGAGAAAGACCATGACAAACAGATGGACACAGAAAGAGGTATTGATGTAAATAGTAAGCCTGGTTGAGGTGTATTTCTGGTGTTTCAAAGGAAAGTCCATTTGACTTGAAGCTTTTCTGCAGAGGTGTCCATTTGTGTCAAAAAGTAGAAAGCTAGAAAATAAAGCTTAGTTTACTGATTGCCCTAAAATACTATGATGGAAATGGTGTTTGCTGATCTGTATTCGTCAACTAGACTGGCAAAATCAGTGAGGGCAAACAGGCTGTGTCTCTTTCATGGAGCATTTCCTGGTGTGTTGGAGGAATACCTGGCGTATAGTAGGACCTGGAAAAGTATCTGGGAAAGGAATACATATTTCATGAAAGGCATAGATGCCCCTCCCTCTCTGACCTCCAGACCCGTATAAAGGATTTTGTAAATAGAGAAAATTATAAAACCTATGGGCTTTTAATCCTTTGGGGACGATAAGGCAGTACTGTATTATTCTGAGCTGCTGGTTTGAAATAGTGGAGTGACTGTGCCACTTCCATTTTCATTCTCTTGGATTGATACTGCTTTAGCGTTATTGATGGGCATAAGAGTATTGATTTTGAATGAATGGAACCTAAGAGTAGGAACTGCAGTGAGATGTCACGAGAGACTTGGAAGCTTCTGTCCCCAAGCCAGGATGTGGCGGCACTGATCTTTAGCAGGCCACCCACACCTCTGTCTCTGACAGTAACCGGGCCTCTGCATGTGGGAACGAGTTTTGTATGGGTAGTCCTTTTGGTTTATGGTGAACTTTGTATTGTGCATTGTTCTAAGTATTCCAAGTGTGTAAAATGTGTTTACATACATTTAATTATTGTGAGTGTTATTATTTCCATTTTGTAGATGAGGAAACTGAGATTCAGGGAGATTGAGTAATTTGCCGAAGTTCAGGTGCTAAAAAAACAGCAGTTAAAATTTGAACATAAAGCCTGTACTCTATTCTATGGCATACAAATGATTTATAAGAGTGATATCAACTTCAGAAATATTAGAAGAACTGGAATATTGAGTATTCTGAACTTTATGAAGTCAATATCATTTGTCTAAGCTTTTTGTTCATTCTCTAAATAATATATTTTGAAATTTTTATAAGTATTAACTTTTTTGGTTTTTGTAAATCCTTCCTTTAGACAAGATTTTATCCCTTGTTTTCTGATGGGAAACTATATACTTGAACAGATTAGAAATGCTAGAGAAGCCCTGGCTGGTGTGGCTCGGTGGATTGTCTGTCAGCCTGTGAACCAAAGGGTCACTGGTTTGATTCCCAGTCAGGGCACATGCCTGGGTTGCGGGCCAGGTTCCCAGTTGAGGTCATGTGAGAGGCAACCACACATTGATGTTTCTCTTTCTCTACCTCCCCTTCTTTCTCCCCTTCTCTCTGGAAATAGATAAATGAAATCTTAAAAGAAAAGAAATGCTAGAGAAGTAATTTTGGGAAAAGAAAGTGATTATTTGTAGTTTCTTAATTGAGGTAATAGGGCTGCAGGGGCTGCATGAAGGGCTGAGGGAAAAATGTCTCATGCTAGGAGGCATGGTCCACCTTCAAAAAAAGCAAAGGGGCAGCCAGCTAGTTTCCAGTGTATCAGATGAAAATGTGTCAGCCATTAAAACAGAAGAGTGTTTTGTGCATAATTAGATACTTGATAAATTACTGGGGAGTTAGAATTATTATCAAAGTGGCAGATGAAGCCTACCTTCGGGGAGCTGTATGAATGGTTTTTGTAGGGAACACTCTTTGGAAATTTGTCTTATCCACATCCTTAAGTTCTTTTCTGAGACTTCCCCTGTCATGAGCAGGCTGGGGCTCAGTAGCCGTGCTGGAGAGTCTGCCCCACACTGTTGGCCCCTAATGTTGAGGTGGGAAATGTGAACCGTTGATTAAAGCCAGTTCAGTTAACTGTTGTGTCTTCTGGAAATTTCCAGTGAGGCTCAGCAGTTCTAGTTAGAGCTCTTTGCTTGAAATGGAGGAATGCGCACCGAGAGGATCAGATGGCTGTTCTAGAGCCACTGGTGACAAGGGCTCAATGGTATCAGCCGCTTTCTCCGTGCGTGTAATGTGTCACTGGACCGTGCGGCAGCCGCAGAAGGTAGTTGTACTCTTTTAACTTGGGAGGCTTAAAGAGATGAAGTGATTTATCCAGTCCCTTGTTTCTGAATAATGACTGCGTTAAATACAGACATGTATCGCAGACACTCAAATTCAACTGTAGAGATTGTTCTCATGAGACAGTGAGCTCTGAATTTAAAATTAGACATATCTTTAAGGTTTTAAATTGGTTTTTAGCTTTACCTTTGTTTCCCAGACATATTTGACCATAGGCTTTCCTTTTTAAGAGATGTTTCTATAACTTCTTGAGAAACTAGTTTTGTGGAATATGATTTATGAAATGTTATTAGAGAAGGCATATTGTATAATTGTAAACGTAGGTAGAATTTCATAACATTTTTACATGCTACTTTTCATATACACTACATATTTTCTTAAATATCTCATAGCTTTTTTCTTACAGTTAATATATATTTTAATATGTGATATTTTTAGAAAAGTTTGAAAGTATAGATGGTCTGAAAAAGATACTAAACATCCCTGCTTCTCTCTCTAGATGTTCTCTTGCTGACAGCTTGCTATGTCTGCTTGTAGATTCTCTTCGTGTGGTTATACGCATGTTCACATGTGTTACGTAGAATGTGGATCATATTACACATGATGCTTTATAATTAGTGTTTTCTCCTGCAACTCTATATTCTGTCTTGTGTCAATTGACCAAATAATTGAGCTTTATAATGTCTAAGACTCTGTGCTGGATGATGGCAAAGCTCACTTAAAGGCTTCTTCAAGGCAGTGTAGATAGCCATGTGCAATAATATATTTGCTTGATTTGGGGAGTGGCTGATACTTTTGTTTTAATGAAAGATGTAAACTGTTGTCTCAACACTTTGAAAGACATCAAATTAATACAAGTGTTTGGTGGAGCCACGGGAGTGGCTGTGATCACTGCGACATAACATCGTGTACAAACATGTCACCAAATAGCCTGTGTTCTTGATCTTTTTGAATACTTAGCTTTTTCACAACCTTTAGCATAGGTACAGTATATTTTAAAATAACTTTCTTCATGGTGAATTTTGAACAGTATTTATCAGTCACCTGTCTGATCAGCCTTGCCTGTCTCCTTCCATGTGTGCCTTCACTCCCCTCTCTGTCCCCCAGATGGTTTGGGGAGCCAGTTCCAGACATAATTTCAGCTGTAAATATTTTATTAGGTGTTTCTGAAATAGAAAGCCTCTTTGCTATTGTTTTTTGTTTGTTTGTTTTTGCTTTTTAATCCTCACCCAAGGACATGCTCTCACTGACCTCAGAGAAAAGGGAAGGGTGAGAGAGAAGCATCAGTGCGAGAGGGGAACATCTGTCTGTCTGTTGCCTCGTGTATGTGCCCTGATGGGGGACCGATCACATGTGCCTACACATGTGCCCTGATTGGGAGTCATGCCTGTGACTTTCAGGTTATGGGATGACGCACCCACCAACTGAGCCATCCTGGCCAAGCGTGTGTTTGCTTTCACTCACAAAATTCTCTGCATGTCACCAAATACCTTGTCAGCATTCAGTTCCCTCCTGTCTCATACACGTGCTCTTAAAAATGTTGGTTTGAACGACATCTAGTTGAGGGCCATACAGTAGCAGTGTATCTATTTCCCCTGATCGATAGAGTGAGCTCTTCACGTCGTTCTTCCCTCAGTTGCATTCCTCCTTGCAGTTTATTTGCAAAGGAGCTGAGACGTTTGTCCTGACGCATTCCTGTGCATGTTGCTGATTGCATTTTCATGGTGGTGTCTAATACTCTGTTGCCTGTATTTCTTGTGAATTGGTACCAAGAAAGTTTTAATCGCACTTGAGCTCTTGCCCTTCCTTCCTCATTTCCTTTCTTCCTTTTAAAAGAATATTTCACAAGTAGTGTCTTTGTGGTGGCACATAAAATCTGGTTTCCTCTCTCTGATTTTAGCAATCATTGTTGATGGTTTCTTAGGTTCTTTATTTCAGTAGGAGTTGCAAAATAGCTATATCCTAGTTCCTTCATTAGTATTGGCCAGATTTACTTTTATAGCAAAGCTGAATAAATGCTCAGTTTTGTATTCACTAGTTTTAAAGTAGTGAGTTGGTTTCCTAGTGATCCTCCAAAGATGAAGAAGTAAATGTGTGTTTTGTTTTCTTTTGAGTATCATTGTGAATGCATTTAAACATTTTTGATGTGTTTTAGTTTTTCTCAGTTAGTGTTTTTAACTCATTATGTTGTTTGGCCTGTGGGTACCTCTTCAAGTTCTCCTCTAAGTCCTTTCGACACAATCAGTAGTTGTAGCTAGTAGCTTTGCTTTCTTGTGTGATAGGATAGTCTTGGCTCATCTTTTAAGATTTCTTCCCCAGACTTGGAATCAGCCATTTCTTTAAGGAGCTTTAGTCACTGTTAGTGAAAAAAAAAAATAGTGTTAGTATTTAGAGATTGCATTCTGGGGTCTGGTGATTCTCATTATTTTGTAGTCCTTTTCATCACAGAGCTAGAAGACACACACACACACACACACACACACACACACACACGATATAGTTCTGCAAGTTCATTCTCATTAAAAAATCAAGACTACAGTGTTTTGTTTAATTGAACTTGTACCTGTATTTTCTTTTGCACTGAAAATTCTGGTTCCTAATGTCACAAAATAACCAATTTACTTTATTCTAAAATATGCAAAACATCTCAGAATTACAATACAGATACTACAGCTAACAGTATTTATCAGTGAAAACAATTTTTCTCCATTTCTTTTTGTTTTTAAGGTATATTTCACTTGAGATACAAATTACTATGTTTTCCACAATAGTTATGTGCTATATAAGTTATGCTATCATATAGATCCACTGTTAAGCTCATTTGTTGTTGTTGATTTTCTAGTTTTAAGAATTGCTTAAATTATTTTTCTGTTACTTGTAAAATATTTACATAGTTCCAAAGTCATATCTACAACGTAGGAAATCTTCAGAGAAGTCTGGCTTTTATCCCTCCTTCCTTTATCTATTTCTCCCTTTGCCATTTGTGTACTTTTTCATATACTTTTTGATTTAGCCTTCCATTTCTATTTTTGACATAAAAGTTAAGGAAGTATGACAATTGGGTGTTTTGTATGTGTTATAATTTCTCACTCCTTTCATAGATTGTTACATACTCTACACTTTTCTACACCTTGCTAAGTATGTGTTTTTTACTTAATGGTATATCATTGAGATCACTTAATTGGGAGTCTATAGAGACAGTCTTAATCCTTTTAATAGTTTCACCATATGCCATTGTGTGGCTGTACCATGAATTATTCCAGCATTCCCCTATTAATGAACATTTGGATTGAGTTAGGCTTTTGTTGTTAAACGTAGGCAGAGTGTTGCATTCAATAGCTTTTATACATCTTTACATGTATTTGCTAGTTTACCTATTGGTTAGAACTCTAAAAGTGGTATTACAATATATAATTTTGCTAACTTGTACTAAATTTCTCTTTCTAGGAGTTCTTATTTTGCATTACCATGAGCAGTGTACGACAGTACCAATTTCTTCACAGATACACCAACAGATTTAAACTTTTATATTCTATGGAGAAGACCGAACAGCTGTTCAAAGTACCTTTCATTTTAAAATATTTTTAAATTTATGTTTTTACATTTTATTTATTTATTTTAGAGAGGGGAAGCAAGGAGGAGAGGGAGAGAAACATCAATGTGTGGTTGCCTGCTCACCCCCCACGAGGGACCTGGCCCGAAACCCAGGCATGTGCCCTGACTGGGAATCAAACCAGTGGCCCCTTGGTTCACGGGTTGACACTCAATCCACTGAGCCACACTGGCCTGGGCTATTTTTTGAAGTTTTTAAAATAACATTTATTTTTTAAAAGTTAACATATGCACATAATAGGAAACTGAAAAACACTAGAAGCAAAGAACAAAGTCACCCAAAAAGCACTTTTAAAGATACTCATGAGTGTGTATGTGCGTGTCTGTGCTTTAAAATAGTGCATTGCTCTTGTGAACACTGCAGTCGTCTCTGGTTTCCCGGTTAGTCAGACATTTGTTTGCAGTGTATTGGTTACTTTCCTATCAAGCCCATTTATAAGTAATGGTTAGATATAGTTGAAACAGTATTATTGTAACTAGGCTTAAGGTACATTATAACTGTAATAAATTCCTGATTGGGCCTAAGAAACTAATGACTATTTAAAATGTTTCAAGAGGAAAACTATTGTGATTTTCTGTTAGGCTACATAGCTTTTTTTCAGCTAGGATTCCTCATATGAAACACAGAAATTCTGCAGTTTTACTGAGAATGGTTCATACTGATATCATTATATATGTGTGTAGGAGTGAAGTTATTTGTATATAATTTTTGTCTTGTGCCAGTCATTGAAACTTGATTCTCTTGTGGAATCCTCAGGTTTTCCCCTCCACTTTATATCCCTGCCTCGGGTCCCTCCTTTTCCTGGCATTGGTATCTTTGACTCAGTGCATTGGAGAGTAGGAACAGATTCTTAATGCTAATCTTGTAAATTGCATACTTTCAGGAATCTGATTGAATAGTAGTAGTCATGAAAACAGATCAGTGGCTTTAGAAGAGTGATTATGAAAATTACAGCATTGTATCATCTGGTTTGGAAGGACCCTTATTAAAGCCATGGAGCCTAACACCCTTGTGATATTTATGTAAGTTCCTGCACTGCACGTAGTTGTTACTCAGTTTCTGTTACCTCCTGTGGTGGGTAATACCTTCTCAGGCAGCAAATAGTTTTTGAATATGCCCTCAAGTAGCTTTTACTCCTGGGAGACTGATGTATTGACAGTAAACTGATACACCACGAGAGAAATGCTACAAGATGTTACACATTGTGCTGTGGGGTGTCCAGGAAGTAGTGAGTTCTTTGCCGTTGAGGGTTTCCAGGAAAGCTAGAGAGAAATTGGACTGCAGTAGGAACTCACAAGGCAGATGAGTGGGATGCTATTCTAGATGCTCCAGATGATCAACTAGCATATGTCATCTCACATGGCCTGTTGCTGCGGAGTTATGAGGTGTGATAGGCAGGTGTGGGTGTTTGAAGACAAGGCTGGGTCTGAAATACAGGGTCTTCAATACTGTGTTCAAAGGTTTTTTATTTTGAAACCAGTATATTGGCACCCATATGTTTTTAAGGTAAGAAATCTGGTATGCCAGCTGTTTTAAAAAGGTGATGTGGCAGCGGGAGGGAAGAGTGCTAGGGAGAAGAGACCCAGACCACAGACATATGACCAGGTCTCAGACAGCTTTGCTTAGAAAGTTCTTCCTCGAATTGAGATAAAATCTGTATCTTTGAAACTTAAATCCTTTGATCTTAATTATACTTTGAATTCAAAACAAATATATTATCTTAAACCATAGAGCCTTTGACAAAGACTCTATTCATATTTGATTACAGTACTTATGTCTTAAAAATATCCTCCTCTAGCTATAAACTAATTCCCAAGTCATTCTAGACTTTCTTTTTTAATGTAGTGGGACATGGCATTGCATTCAGCCTCAAGTGATTGCCTTTTTTTTTTTTTTTTTTTTTTTTTTTTTTTTTTTTTTTTTTTTTTTTTTTTTTTTTTTTTTTTTTTTTTTTTTTTTTTTTTTTTTTTTTTTTGTGGAAGGCCTGCCTTTCTGGAAAAGTTAAACTCAGTGTTTTTAAAATAATCTGCAATAAAAAACCATTACAAAAAATTTAATCTGTCATAGAGCAATCCCTTTTGTAACCTCTAATAAAATTAATTATCAGAGAAACAGAATTTTTAAAAGATACAAATTTAATCCTGTTTGAAGACTTTTTATGTCACAGGAAACATTATCCAGTCAGAATGCTGTGAAAGTTTCTTACACACTGAATTTCTGAACCTGAAGCTGCTGTTCCAGGCAGCCCCGGACCCTGGTGGGAACACCAGCTTGTGAGGTAGTCTGCTTCTTCCTCAGACCCGTAGGCTAGCTGCATGGCTCCCCACCTCCACTGGCACCCACTTCTCCCTCCCTCATGCTTGATGTGGGTGCGTTTTTTGTTTAAGATAAAATGTGTTTTAGAATATTGAATTTTTTTTGTCTTGTTTTTGGGTAGATGTTCATTATGGTCCCAAGTGACTTAGCCTTGTTTCCAAACACAAGAGTATAAAGCAGTGCAATAAAAATTCAGTGTTTATCTCAGATTGGATAGTATTCCCATACACTCACAGAAGAGCCACTGCTTTGCCTGCTTTGATTAACAAAGATGTATAGGATTTGAAACAAATGCTGCTAGCATGTATTTTACAGTACAGGTATTAAAATATGTGAGGCACTCTTTGAGGGGTAAAAAGATGGATCCCATGAAAATAAACCTTTGTTTTCATTAGTAAAGGAACACTTAAAGTAACCTGTAAAACTTCAGCTAATTACTCTGCCATAGATCTAATACCAAGAAGAGTTAATTGCCCGTGTCTGATGAAATGAGACATGAGTTTCAGTGGAAAGGGAGAGTCCGTTTTATCACTAGATGCTGTTAATGAGCCTTTTAAAATTAAGACTTGATTGGATTGCAGTCAGTTTAGTTAAGGAATGTTTGAGCACCTTGTAGTTGTGTTGTATATAACAAATTTTCTTTTTAGGGGCTCAGTTCTCTGTTGACAGAAGTAGTAGTGGCGCGTTGCTTGTGTGTATCATTGTGCCGCATCAGCTGATTTAGCAAGGACCTGTGATAGGAGAATTTTCAGTCATATTAATGATAAATTATTAGGTTGTTTTATGAACCTAGTGACCCATCCTATATTCTGTGCAGTTTATTTTTCTGTTTACTCCTTTGGTTATGAAAGATCACTATTTAAAGATAATTACATTATT
This sequence comes from Tonatia bakeri, assembly GCA_004024845.1. Taxonomy (NCBI): domain Eukaryota; kingdom Metazoa; phylum Chordata; class Mammalia; order Chiroptera; family Phyllostomidae; genus Tonatia; species Tonatia bakeri. The sequence goes on along the minus strand of PVIA01001452.1, from coordinate 248,492 downwards.
GTTCTTTTTATTTTAAAATGTGTTTAATTTTTGTTTTAAATCGTGTAATTGTTAATGCTTTTAAAGACGTGGATAATACTTCTTTTTCAGTCACAAGTTGTACTAAGGCCAGGATGGGTTCATAGCCTGTGGGTCTAAAAAAATTAAAAAGGTGACTGTCACATTATTAAACTGGTTTATTTTGTGAATTATTTGATATATAGAAAAGAGTAAATAGAAATCATGGTAGATAGTTAGGAATGTTTTATAAAGGCCTTAATAAGTTTCTTAAAGTTTTTGCCACATTCAAATCCCTGTGTTCTAAATATATAAAACTAATAACTTCACATAGAAAATACTGTTTTTAATAATTTAATGTAAGGAAATTTTGTATAATTTCACCTTGGTAAGTAAGATAAGTGTTCAGTAGTGACTTATATTTATTTAAATTATAGGATTATTGAATGATAAGAAACGAGTAATTGGAAATACAAAGGTGCGTGAAGATGTGTAATTTGATCAAGCAGTTACAGCAACAAAGTGCTTTAAAATGTTCGAAATTTAAAAGGGGTTACAACTCTAAAAGAAGTCACAAGTAATGAAAACAAATGATCTTTCACAAAATCAAATTTTTTCTTAATTATGAAAGCCTTTCATGTTTAGTGTAAAAACAGGCAGTATCGGTATTTGTTTGTTTTAAATAACCTTTCCCAGTTAGAGGTGTTATTTATTTGTTGATGTGTATTTTAAGATGATATATTTTTGTGACCTGATTTATTTTACTTAAAAATGTTTTATCTATGGCCACAAAAGCTCATTTATACCTTTAAAATTATTTTACTATGAAAATACAAAGAAATCTGCACATATATCATTATTAGAATAAATTTATATAATTTTTTGGTTAGAAAATATATTACCAAAATTGCCAGTTAAAGTCACTCTTAAGAATTAATTATAAGCCCTCCCAGCAAGAAATGTAAATGTTTATGTGAAGCATCTGTGAACTTGCGGATATCACTTTTTTAAGGGGACAGATACTTTTTTGCATGTTTTTGGTTAGCAAGGTTAAATCTGTTAATATGCATTTGGATATTAATGTTCATTTTGTATTGCTTGGCTTGCCACTTCTGCTACCTCAGACCTCTACTTTTGTCTTCTCTTTCATCATTCTTGGAAAAATAAGGAAATATGCCTTAGAAAAGTTGTAAGAGTACTACAGTGAATTACTGCATACCCTTCATCTAGATTTGCCATTGTAAAAAACAGGCACCTCTGTGCATACTTGTTTCTTCTTTCTCCGTTTGTGTGTGCATATGCACACTTACACAGTTAAGGCCTGCTACTTGCTGATTTCCTATTTGCAAATTCACGCACTTGCTAAAATTTATTAGTGATCACTAAGTTCATTTCTGGACATGTGCAGATTAGCAGAGTAATGGGAGCCACCCGACACTCTTGTTCCCAGAGATCAGGTGACCTCAGTCTTCTTGCAGTTCTCATGCTGTGGATGATTTTCTCTTTCATTGTCTGTGTAGTGCTATTTATTTGCATATTTATGCATTTTGTTGGTGATTCTGGTGTCAGAATGCTCCCTCTCCCCCAGCAAGAAGCACAGTGCTGGGAGTGTTTCTGAGCATTAGAAGGTCACAGTGCTTGTGTTAGAGAAGCTTCTTCCTTCAGGAACAAGTCACAGTGCAGTCGGTCGGCTGTGAGGTCAGTGTTAATGAATCAACAGTATATATTAAATAAGATGTCTTTGAACATACACACACAAAACAGGATTATATTGATTGGTGGATGAAAATGCCGTGACCAGAGGCTTGCAGGAGCAAAACCCTGTATTTCAGTGTTCTCGGATTCAGTGTAAAACCTTGTATTTCATTGTTCTCTGATTCGGTGTTTGCTGTGACTGTATTGACATTGATTGATGAGAGTTGGTATGTGTGTGTAAAATAGTTCTGCCTCACAATCCGGGCTGGGTCCCACACTGCAGTGGTGTCTGCTCGTCTCTGATTTGGAGTAGTTCCTCAGCCTTTCATTGTCTTTTATGATTTGAGTTTCTCTTATTGTCTCAGGATTAGATACAGGCTGTCATTTTTGGCAAGAATATTTTTCAAAAGCGAAGTTTTGTCCTCAGCACATCACATGAGCAGTTATGTTACTGTGTCCCATTTTTGAGGGTAACTTCAATATTTGGTTAAAATGGTGTCAGTCATATTTTTTCACTGCAGACTTACTTCTTCCTCCCCTTTTAAACTAATAACTGAGGAGGATACTTTGAAACTTTGTAAATATCTTATTCCCAACAACATTTGCCCAATGGTTTTAGCTTTGATTAATGACTCTTGCTCAAAGCCGTTATTACTCTGATACAGTGTTTGCATCGTTGTTATTTTTCTACTTCTGTCACTCCCTTTGATTACATTGATTAGTTGACATTCCATTGTAATGAAGATGTTGCCTGTCATTTCTGACAGATTAAGATCTCCTTCTCTGTCACATCTTCCTCTCCTGCCACTGCCCTTGAGGACTTCAGAATTTACATCTCCCAGCTGGAATCAGTACTGGATTGCAGGGGCATGGGGTGACTGTGGGGCATGGGGGTGATGGGTGCTCAGGTGGTGGTATCCAGACTGCGGCACACCGAGCACTTCCTGCAGTTCAGGTGCTGCTGCTACCCTTCCACGTGGATCGCCACCCCAATCCTCAGACAGTCCTGGGAGGTGGCTGCTGCTGCTGCCACTGGTGCTGTTCTGCCTTTATCCACGAGGAAAGGGAGGCTTAGGTCAGTGTTAACTGCCTTCTCTCGCCTGGCTTGTGAGCTGCATAGTAAGATTTGAACCTGTCCTGGCTTGAGTGTATGAGTTACATCTCATACATACATATATTTGTATTCACCGAGATGTATGATTTATTTTGGACCAATTTGCAGTAGTAGATAGAAATGTGATAGACTGGTGATAAGCAAAACCTACTCTGGACACAGCAAGTGAGTTTTATTGGAAGCAAAGATTTGAATACTGCCACTGACTCATCATTTTTGTGGAATTCTCCTTTGAAATGATTAGATGAAAAAGAAAAACATATTTTCAAGCTGGCATTGAAGACCAGGTTCTATTGTGACATAAGTGCCAGGCTTGATGAAAAGTCTTTGAAACAGGAAGCAGTGATAGTAGCATCACTATGCCCAAGCATGTGCTCTGATTTCATCACTGCCACCAACAGTGGACCTTTAATTTAACCTTCAGTGACAAGTACTACAACCAAGCCCACTGTCTGCTTCGTGTGGTGGTGTTTTCAAATGTCTTCTGTGTTGTCAGTCCCATCGCACCATCTTCTCAGATCAGACTGTTCTTACTGTCCGTTATACATCTTACATGCTTCTTTCCACCCAGAACACACCTTCCTCTACCTTTCAAAGTTTAATAATTTAGTAAGTTGTTAAATTTTCCTGCTCTGGGTCAGGCAAAAAACTGGGAGGTTCCCGTTTTCATGGAGCTTATTAACTTAGAGGAAGACAGAAAATAAACAGGTGAAGAACTGAACAGCACAACCCTAGGTAGTGATGAGTGCCATGAGAAGAGGAGACGACTCTGGGTGGTAAAGTAGCACGAGGTGGTCGGTGAAGACTGCTTTAATGAGTGTGGCCCAAGGAGATTTAGGAGGAGGTGCCGGTGACCTGCAGCAGGGACAGCACGAGGAGGCCTGGAGGCTGCTGTTCCGGGGTGGGGTGGGAGCGCGTGCACAGGCCCTCAGACACACAGATAGGAGTGAGACCCCGTGCTCCCAGGAGTGAGCGGCCACGTGGGTGGGAAGGGGGCAGGAATGCTGGAGGGGCGGCCTGTCTAGACCCTTTCTGTAGGCCTGGAAAGGAGTCTGACTTGTATTGGAAGAGCATGTGGAAGGCAGTGGAGGGTTTTAAGCCAGAGTGGCATGATCTGACATTTTCTGAATTGTCTTTGGACAACGAGAGATTGTGAAAGGGGTGTGTGGGACGTGGACAAGGGTTGAAGCGATGGCACTTGTGAGTAGGTGCTTGCTGTCACAGAGGAGGGAGTGATGGTGCAGGATGGGCAGCTTTCTCCGGGTTCATGTTGTTTGGCACCAGCAGAGGACTTCGCTCAGCCACCCCGCCTTCCTTCCCTGAATTTCCAAAGCACTAGTTTGCTAGATGGGCATTTTAATCTTTAGTAATATTGTTTGTTTCTGTTTCCTTACCCAGGCTGTCTTCTCTGAGAGCAGCATCTTCTATTTCTGATTTCCTCAGTGAAGTGTGGACATAATTGGTGCCCATTAAAAATTGTTTTTTTCTTACCACAGCCAGTTTCTTGAATTTGCCGAAGTATTGGAGCATCAAAGAGAGAATGCAGAACAAACCCTTGAAAAACTCACTTACACATAAACAACTGATACATGACTTAAATTACAAAAAAAGAAAAAGGCAGCAGGTGCTTTTTAAGGTAATGGTTGAAATTGAAGTTGAAATTTAAAACCTGAAAGTAAAATTAGTTGTCAGGGTGTAGAGACAGGTAAGTACATGAGTGCATTTTGCAGGAACACCAGTGGCCATGTTGGTTTTTCAAGTCACACCCACAGACATACGTAACAGTTTTGATTGCCTTGAGGTGCACTTGTTTTTACCTGTCTCCCATCTGGAACATGCTTGATTCTCTTCCATGCTAATGCCTGTGAATAGCTTATAAAGCAAACCCATAAAGTAAGATGAAAAGAATTTCTCTACAAATGGTTGTAATATTTAGGAATATTTGGCACCATTTTATATTATGTTAATAGGTTTTATTTAATAGTAAGTTTTAAATTACATATTTTAAAAAATTAAAGAGACTTTTCAGCAAGTCTGCAACAGTATAAATTAGGGCGTGTGCTTTCCATTGGCCGTTTACCCTGCCTCCCCATCCTGCATCACGTGCTAGGTTGGCAAGAGAGATTTATTCCAATGATGCCTTTCGAATGTTTTAACATTTAAAAAAACCCAAGGCATTTGAGGCAGAGATGTTTTTTTAGACAATAGTTGTTTAATGAGCCGCTTGTATATACAAGAGAAGAGAATGGGCCTGATTGCTCACAATCTGATGTTTGAACAAGTATTTTTCCGGATCTTACGCATTTGCTATCTAATTGCTATGTAATCAAAACTAAGTGAACTGTAACTACTTGAAACTCTAAAATGAAAGGCAATCATCTGTACTGGGAGGAGGGAAACCCCTTCACAGGGAAGCTAGCCTGAATATTAGCATTATAGTCTTCTTGTGTTTAATTATAGGTGTCTGACTGAGCAGCAAATGCATGCTTGTGTAATGAAGAGGTGAATGCGACCCTGAGACACCCGCTCAGAGAAGTGAGCATTCACTGTGTATTTTGGTGATAAGGGATTGTGCCGAATGGCGGTTAATTACCTGCTTTGTTTGATATGGAAAGTAGTGGTTCCACACTTTTCTTCCTACCAGTGACAGCCCTCAATTACAATGTGTATTAAGCAGCCATAATGCCTTTGTTTATCTGTTGGGAAGACATGAGGTGAAGAAAATTAACTTGACTTTTTCCAGCTGTTTGTTGGCAGCTCTGTTTTTGGTAACTCTTTTGAGAATGGAAAACTACTCTGAGATGTGCTTTTAAGACTTAAAATTTTATTCTTTCTTGCTGTCTCATGAAAGAGTTATTAACTTAAAAGAGATATTATTAATATTCTTAAATGTCCTTTTTGAAGTTTTGTAGCTACTAATTACTAGAGTTTCAGGCTAGTTAAATCTCTCTTTTTATTCTTTGGAACTTCTGTATCTAACAGAAGCTTAAATTTCTGGGAGTTATTTATTTATTTATTTATTTTTTAAGTTTTCTTACTGTAAAATCAGTGAAGTGCCTGTTTGTTTGGTATCAATTCACCTTCCTAATTTGGGTCTCTAATCTGTGTGATTTTGGTGATTAAATAATGACTAATGAATGCTGTAGATGACAGGTGATGTGTGTCAAGGGTAGATACCTGTTTGGTATCTACCTTTGGTTTGATGCTGCCCTATTTGGTGACAATTCTTTGTCTTTACAATGATTGGCTATTAAAAATGTATTTATGAATATTTTACCATAAACTGTATATTTTCCTGTGCCCTGCCTGCTGTCCACTCTCAGCCAGTGAATATTAGAATGTATAGTGCAAAACACTACACACTCATTCCCAGTGAGCACAGTGCATCATGGTGCAGCACTCCAGCCTGCTACCTGTTCTGCATCACATGGAGTGTGCTCAGCTCTTATCTTTCTGCCGTTTTTTGTTCTTAAGGTCGGTATTGACCTGCAATACATGCCATTAAAAGATGTGTACACTATAGTTGTGGATAGTGTACTGAATGAGAAAATGAGTTTTAAGAAAAGTTCTGGATATCTCTAGAAAGAAAAAGAGGCCAGCTGTCAGCAGGATGGCCTAGGAAGATTAACCAAAGATACCTGGAAGACAGGATTTGGAAAGTACTGAATCCTCATATCTTAGTTAAAATGGGAGAGGAGAAACATTTTTAGTGTTTTAGTAAATCTTAAAAGCAGTGTACATTGCTATCACAGGTAGCCTGCATAGAATTTAGGGGTCAGAGAAGATTTATTGCATTAAAAATATTGAACATCTAAGCTTCTAAAATTGTGAAGAAAATAATTTTTGCAGACATTTCCAAAATATTTTACTTATATTATTTAGTGTTAAGGTATGGAAGTAGGGTAGACATTATTGGTATGTGGAAATTTCTTCCTAAGTTTTATTTTGGAAATACAAGGAAGGTTAAGTTGGGAATACTTAATGGTATACTAATCTTTGAATTTTTTGGAGGCAGTTGGAAAATACGTTTGGAAATTACTCAGTTTAAGTATATAAATCTAAAGTTTTTCTTCATCATTTAAACTGAGACACAAGAGCAGGTTCAGCCTGGGACCAGAGTTAAAACGAACTACTCAGGACTGGACGATGCAAAGTATTAAGTGCTTAGGTGAAGCTTTATGATTTCTCTAAGAACTCCTGGCATTTGTGCCCTCTTAAAGTTTTTCTGCATGAAATGGAAGTCCGCTGTGTTTTTAGCTCAGTAGATAAAAGTAATTGTTCTGTTTAGGGTGAAGTGTGGAACATTGTCATTACTTTAAATGTAACTTCTGCACAACAGTTCACTTGTTTTTCCTCTCCTTTTAAAAATCTTATTATTTCTGAATACAAACACTTTCCAGCTTCATTTTAAAACCTCTGCTTATTCTTCTTGGCCTTCTGAAGATGCTGTCTTCTCATAATTTAAGAAAAAAGATTTATATTTTAATAAATTATTAATTGAGAAAAAGTTATCATAGAGGATTTAGTTTCTCTTGCGAGGTTTTCCTAATTGACTTGACATTTATGTTGGTCTGTTTACATAATTAATGTACTTGAAGCATTGTCTTATGAAACTGTAATTGAGGTATCTATCAGTAAAATCTGAGTGTATTAGAGTTTTATGGTTAAAGAAAACCCCTAAACCTTTGGAAGGACAAAGTTTCCAATGCCTTATCTATGTTTTGGATTCTATTAGGCTCTTTGAAATCCTTTTCTAAGTCTTAGACAATATATTAAGACTAAGTTGTTTCCCACCCCACTGATCCCATACATACTCAGATTTCCATAAAAGCACTTCGCACATTTTTTGGTTTATCACGGAGTTCTTTTAAGAGTAATTCCTTGGTCTTAATGATCTCTGCAACGTGCACAATGCTTGGCACATCGCACACGCTCAGGAATGCTTAATGTGACCCTGAGTGTCTTGTGTTTGAGTTAACCACTGGAGCTCTTCGAGTCTGTTGAATTAACTTTCTGTTTACACTAAGAAAGGACTGAAATAGAAGACTCACTCAGTTCTGGGATGATTAAGGGCCAGAGGGTCAGGAAATTGACTCTGAGCGTGGGTAATAGGTATTGGAGCCAGTTTCACAGATACAACTGGACTTGGGGGTGGGCTGTGCCGCCTATAAATAGAGGCTAAAAACTATGATTACCAACCAGGAAATGTTTTTGGTGGCAGGAAGAGGGAGAGTGAGTATTGTAACTAGACCCAGAGCTGCCAGGCTGCCTCTGATTTGAATACTGAATCACTGCTCTCCCTCTGGAAAAATGAGCTTTGAAATAAGAACGTGAGGCCTTCTGTTTTCAGTAATGAGTGAATAAAATTCCTATCAGACTGACTGGCCTGCAGAAGGCAACTCTAAAATATGTATATAATACAAGGCCCGGGCACTGGGAGTGAACACAAGCAGAGCTGGAGTGGAGCTGAGAAGTTTATACTTACTTCCCTGGCTTTTAGTCCGGGGTCATGCACGGTAGGTGGCCCCGGTATGTATGGTATTCCTACATACCAAAGAAGATACAGAATGGAGTGCTTTATTTTACTGCCACTGCCACAGGTTGGTAATTACCACTATTACTATGATACCACCAAAAAAGGACCAGTATTCTTTATAGATGCAGAAATTCTAAATAAAATTTTAGCAGATTGAATCCAATGACATATAAAAAGGGTACCACATTAATACCAAATAAGGCATATCTTGGCAATGTAAGGTTAGTTTGATATCTGGGAATTAATCAGTATAATTCATCATATCAATAGAATAAAGGTTTAAAAATGTATGATTATTTCAGCCCTGGCTGGTGTAGCTCAGTGGATTGAGCGCGGGCTGCGAACCAAAGCATCGCAGGTTCGATTCCCAGTCAGGGCACATGCCTGGGTTGCAGGCCACGGCCCCCAGCAACCGCACATTGATGTTTCTCTCTCTCTTTCTCCCTCCCTTCCCTCTCTAAAAATAAATAAATAAAATCTAAAAAATAAAAAATTCATTTAAAAAATGTATGATTATTTCAATAGATGCATAAGAAAGTATTGGACAAAATTTAATGCACTTTCATATTAAAACAAACCTGAAAACTAAGAATAGAAAGAAATTTGATCAATTTGATGAAGTCTGTATGTGAAAATTCCTAAAAAGTCATTTGTCACTTAATGACGGGGATGCATTCTGGGAAATGCATCCCTAAGCGATTTGGTTGATGCAGAACATCACAGAGGGTACTTACACAAACCTGGATGGTCTCGCCTAGTTCACCTGGAGGCGAAATGGCATACCACTGTCTTACGTGCAGTCCGCCCTTGATTGAAAGAAACAGCGTTGTGCAGCACAAGACTGTAGTAACATCGTACTCAGCAGTGAAAAGCTCAGTGTATTTTTCCTAAAACCACGAACAAGCCAAGGACATACGCAGTCACCATTTTTATTCCAGTTTGTACTCAAGGTCTTAGCGTGTGCAATAAGACAAGAAAAAGAAATAAATGTGCATACAAATTAGAAAGGAAGAAGTAAAAGTCTCTTTTCAGGTGTCCCTGATTGTTTACGTAGAAAATTCTAAGAGGGCTAGGTGAAAAGGTAAAGGGATTAAGAAAAAACAAATAAATAGCAAACAAATCTCACTGACACAGACCCACAGTATGGTGAATACCAGGAAGAAAAAGGGGGGTGGGGGAGGTAGAAGAGGATACAGAGGGGATAAATGGTGATGGAACAAAAAAAAAGTTTTAAAAAGAGAGATAAGCAGAACTAAATTTGATGTCATTAATTGTAGCACTGTTATTTTATGTGTCACCAAGGGGAAAAAAGCAAAGTGAACAAACAGCTTTCTATTCACATAGAATTTGTAATCATATGTAGACTGACTTTTTTATCTTTGTGACACATTTTAAAAGGCAAATGTAAGTGAAATTAGTAAATTTCTAAAACCATCTCAGAGTTTTTTATCACCTTTTTATTTAGTCGTGGTTTTCACGCCACAGACTCAGTAGTCCATGGGAGTAGGCATGGTGATGACGCAGCAGTTTTTAGAAGTGCTCCATTATGCTTCCCTGGAGTTTTTCCTCCCCTAGCCATTACAGGTCTTAATACGCATTGTTGTCAGGTGCAGTAAAAGGTGTGACTTAGCCTACTTGTAAGCTAACGTTGTTAACTTGCCACCAGTTTGTAAGGATGCTGGTGAAAGACCTGAGACTATGGTTCTGAGACCAGCCCTGCTCATTTGCAGCATGAGCAGGAGCAGAATGACTACATGTTGTCCCTGAGTCCCTGGGCCTTGGTCCCCAGCTCGCCAACACTTGCATTGAGCTGCACTGCTGAGGACAACTGGGCTGAGGTCCCAGCACTTGTGGACAAGCAGCAGACAACAGTCAGCTCCCACAGGGGGACCTGTTTAGTGACCTGTGTGACTGACTGCAGAAACTGCTCTGTTTGAGGACCCCGGGGGAGGACTCTGGGGGATGTGCAGGCCAGTGGGCTAGGCAGGGGTGGCTGTGTTCCCCCTGCCCTGCGTACAGCATTAAGGTAGCACACCGGGTTGCAGGGTTAGGAACTTACTTTTTTAAAATGTCTTAGAACAGGCAGCACCCTGTAAGAAAATATTAAGAATGGAAATGAGGGCCAAGTTAGAAATACTAGATCTTTTAAGTCTTGGGAAATGCAGCTTAAATCTTAAAATATTAAAAATACTGTTTGTGAATGAGTCTCTGTGGTCAATAAAATCTGATAAGAAATTTGCCTTTATTAGAAAACACAACGTTTTGCAGGTAAAAGTGAATTGATTTCAGAGTTCTTAAGATAGTAAAACTTTCTATTAGTAATTGGAACAATTCTAAAGGAAAAGACATTGGAGGAGGGTTGGAGTGCATTTAATTTCTATAATTTTACTAATTGCTTATATTGCTGAGGGACAACTGTTAGATCAATGAGATTAAACTAAGAGTGATTTTAGTATAATAAATATGTGTATGTTGTGGAAAGAAGGGATGTACGTGGTGGAATGACAAACGAGATATGACTTACTCATTGATGTTAGGATAGTGGGATTTGCATATGCACAAAGAAGTTCCAGATGAATTAAAAATCTAAAAGTGCAGAGCAAAAATTTTAACCATTAGAAGAAACTGTAGGAGAATGTGACTTCAGGGTAAGTGAGGAAGGATCACTTAGTAGAAAACTCATAAAGAAAGATGGATAGATGTGGCTGTATTGGCAAAAAAACTTACTACACAGAAGACACCATAAGTTATTAAGTGGCACACCACACAAAGTGTTTGTATTCAGAATACATAGAGAATTTATTCAAAAGTAAAAACAGGATCTCACATCCAGTAGTGACCAGGCAGCGGCAGATCAGCAAACCAGAATGAGCAGTGAACGCAGGGAAGATGCTTGACTTCACTGACACTCAGGGGAGTGCACGTCCCAGTGAGAGCAGTGTACCGTGCGGCACCCGCAGAGCTGTCAGAAATGAAAATACTGCCAAGGTTAGGGCATGGGGAAAATGAAGTCCTATGCATTGAGGTTGGAGTGTAAATGGGTAAAGCTGCCCAAGAAAGCAATTTTACAGTCTATTTAATAGTGAATTTTAAACATATTTATCTATGTGAATTCTACTATTTATCAATTTCTTAAGACACTGTTACATACATGTTTTGGAAGATGCTATTTTTCTTTTTCATGTCTTTTCCCTCTGTGTGATGTAATCTGTTCACTTATCTAGGAAACTATTTTCAAAGACGGTCCTCTCCTGGTTACATAGTAAAAAACTAAGCGTAATTGTATTCTGGAACGTTAAAGTGAAACTGCAATTAGTATCTTCGTGGGTTATTAATGTCTGTCGTTAAGAGTGCAGACTGAGTTAAAAATATGTATGCACACGTACAACACTCATATGATGGAGACCCCCCCCCCAAAAAAAAAAAACCGGAATTATCTTCTAGAGGGCAGGCCCCCGTAGTACAAGCTTCCTGCTAGGTGAACGTTTTAGGAAGCCATCTGTATCAGTGGACGAGCTGGCGTTGCTGTGAGAGGCAGTTTTGGCTTCAGCAATTTTTTTGTTTGTTTAGACTCAGTGCATTTGCCCATTTCTTGACGGGTGATTTACAACCACACCTGCCTGCACCACACTGAGTGTTCAGCAGCTTTTGACCAAAAATGGTATGACCCGCATACCCCACCATCCTTATTCACCCAGACTCGCTCTGAGTGACTTCTTTTGTTTCCCTGCATGAAAAAGGTCCTCCAAAGGCAACGTTTTGCCCATGTGAAAAGGTGAAAGAAACAACGGCAGAAGCACTAGAAAGGCATCAGAACCGATGAGTTCAAAGACTGTTTTGAGCAGTGGAGAAAATGTCTCCATGGGTGGACCGCATGGAATGGAGATGCTTTGAAGGTGGCCGAAGTTTAAAACATGAAAGGATAAATGCACGACTTTATAAATTCTGTTTTTTGAGGGAGGTCCCTCTTGTAAATACATTCTACTCAGTGTCCATCTTTTTCTTGCAACTCAGTACTATGGAGGCTTTCCTGGGCAAAGCAGAAAATTTCCAAAAATGATTAAATTATCTGTTATATCTAGTCAAATTTGGGGGTTTACAGTCTTTCAGTGTGTCTTTATGGTCTTGATTACTTATTCCAAGAAAATATTTTCCCATCTTAACTACTTTCTGTCATGTTTATTAAATGAGGATTGATCTAACATATTTATTAAAGAAATTTTTTTTCAGCATCAAAATGAATACCTCTTATCAATGTGGATTCGGTCCAAATTATTTAACATTGTGGGATAGATTTCAATATATTTACCTTAAAAAGACTCCTAGACTTGCTGTGTGACCACTTCAGAACACATGTCGACAAGGTCAGCCCCTTGCTTTCATGACATGGGCTATGATTATGGCTTTAGTCAGTGAGAGACTTTAAATTTATTTTATAATTATTGCAGCAGTAAAATGTGAGTGGAGAATATGTAAGTAAGAGTTCAACCAGAGGAGCAGCAGGAGACATACACAGGGACTCCCAGCGAGGCACTGGCCTGCACAGCGGGGTCTGCACCTGCCCGGAGTCCAGGGCAGGTGGTTAGGACGAAGATCCATGGTGAAGGGAGAACAGCTGTAGACCCCCTTGGCATTTGGAGTAGCTTGAGTGTAGAGAAAGCCTGATCCCTCTTTGAAAGACTTCATTCTGAATAAGCCAGGCCCACCCAGGATACCTTCCCCTTACAGTTGAAGTCAACTGGTTAGTGACTTCAATTACACCTACAAAATTTTGTATTTCAGCGCTGTTAGTGTTTGATTGGATAGTTGAGAGAAGGTTGTGTGTACCCTACCAAATGACACTGTCTTCCTTTTGTCCTCCTATTCTTCAGAAGCAGTGCACCTTACTGCTCATTGAACTAGACACACACTGGAATGCGGTTCTGACCCTGTGTGAGTCCAGTTCAGCCTAAGCTGACATACCCAGATGACTAATTTTTCTTGTTAAGTATTACCTCCCTTTATTTTGGTTATTGCTATTAAAGGATTTTATGTTTCTGAGATTAGGGATATACATTTAGGTCTCATTATCTGTTAACATTAAAGTTAAATTTGCATATATAGATGATTTACATTTTATAGTTGCATACTTTGACAGTTAGGCTTTGATTTATTGCAACATACTTTCTACTAACTATTTAAAAATCAGTTCTTTCAGCATGGAAAAATCAGAATAAAACATTATTTTTCAAAGACAAGGTAATTCTATTTAAAAATTTTTTAAGAGTTTTTATTTATTTTATTTATAGGCAGTGGGGAAGGAAGGGAGAAAGAGAGGGAGAGAAATATCAGTGTGTGGTTGCCTCTCATGTGCCCCTCACTGGGGACCTGGCCTGCAACCCTTGGCTCGAAGGCTGGCACTCAGTCCACTGAGCCACACCAGCCAAGACTGTTTATAAATTCTGTGTGTGTGTGTGTGTGTGTGCGTGCGTGCGTGCCCGCGCCACTAAGCATGGCAGTTTTGTGTTTTTGGCAAGATCCTATGGGGTAAGCCTAGGAAGGCCCCAGTAATTCATCTGTCTCCAGCTTTTCCAGATGCAATAGGTATTTACAGAGGCTTGCATATTTTTTAATGGCTGCATGAATTTATTTAGCATTTCTTACTCTTGTTAGACTAGCTTGAAAGTAGTCATCAGACTTGCTGTTCACTGTGAGCACTTATTGGCACATGTTCTTCTGTACAGATAAAATTAGAGGGCTTAATTTGGTATAGAGATGTGATTCATTGATCATGTTATTCTCTCTCCCGTTACTCAAGAGATTCTTTTCATTTGACTAAAGAAACATCTGAGTATGAAGGATATTGTAAAAAGTGTCAGGCTGGAATCCTAGCTTTAAAGAGTGTATAGTGGAAATGAGAAGGTGAGATTTATGACCGTAGAGAGTTACCTATAAAAATGTGTAATTAATGAGAATCATGTGAGTTACGAGTGATAGAGAAATTCAGGAAGAAAGAGCTCTTGAGACAGCTTGGCGAAAAGGGGGCCTGAGAGATGTCAGGTCTTAGGTGGACCTGAGGAAGAGCAGGTCCAGTCAGGGTGCTGCCCTTGGGTCATGCGGTGTGAAGAGGGCGTGGAAGAGTCAGGTTGGCATTCAGTTTCTGGGTCCTTTACTCAGCGGTCGAAGGACTTAACTTACTTTCTCTGTCTAAATCGTTTCATCTGTAAAACAACAAGGTAGTGGTATCTGTCATTCCGGGCTACTAACTACTGGAGGATTATCTTCAGGTTTTTTTATATTTATTGTTTTAGAATATAGGCACTTGATATATCTCAGGTATTGTATTTGCAGTCATTTTCAGAAAGATATTTTCTCCATTTATGATTACTATTAAGATTTATATTGAGCCTCATACTCAAAATTAACCACATTGTTAATGGTAGCTTAATTTATAAGCATTATAATAATTTCATATGGTTGTCATAAAGTTTGTTTTATGCCTCAGAAAATGGTGTTCATTGCATTCACATTTCATTTAGATGTCGAATAGCTTCTGTGACATCTGTTTCTTCGTTAATTAAGAGGAAGTAGAGCAAGGTTATTTTGAAAGCATGGACTCAGGCCTGTCCACTCTGGTCTGTTGTGCTGGGAGACATGCTTTAATCACTAGAGGCCGAGTGATGCCCTATCCTGGGCACTGAAAACATTACCTTGGTCCCTGTGGGAACACTTTTAAAGCTGTTGTCAAGATCTTGAAGGAAATGATAACTTTTCAGTTACACAGTTAAATGGATGTCAGTTGATAACAGGGATAGGGATTTAAAAGAATTTCACTTTAGTTCAATATCTCCGAACTTGAACATGCTTTAAATGATTTCTAATAAACAAACCAAAACATAGGTTCTGTGAATTTTTATTTTTTTATTCTGCTGAGAGAGTACTTTTTTTCTTGGCTGATCCAGTTGAGTTTTCAGGTAGTTAAGAGTAAAATGTAAAAGTAACACTAAATGGTTAACATTTAACTTGAGCATCAGTTATAACATTGGGTAATGTAAACAACATATGAAGTGACAACTTGTAGAGGTAAAAAGTCGTTACTATAACAGGCTAAGTGTTAGTAAATAGGGATTTTTTTAAAACCATTTTTAGAGAAATTATAAATGTTGAGTGTATCACTAATTTACTAACAAACATAAATGCAACAATCTATACTTATCTAATAAAACCCCTGTAGAGTGGGGGAAAGGTAAGAGGCTGTTCTGAAAGGTACCCCGTCTTAGACTGACCAGACAGGAGAAGCGTGGGTGTGTGAAGTGGTGCTCTGCGTGGGTCCGTGCTTCCTCATATTCGGGCTGCACTGCAACCCATTTAAGTCATGCCAGAAACATCCCTGAAGAATAACTTTTAAGTGTTTTCAATTTATTAGCATTTTTGAATGTACTCAGCAGTCTCAACTCTGGGTTGGTTGTATTTCAGAGGTATCCACAAGAGGTGAAAATAGTTTAGCATCTTTATGAGAAAAGGAAAATTGCATTATATAATACTCTGTGCTGCATTAACTACATCACCTTTATGGTTGTATTTTGCGTATCAAATTACAGTGAAAGGTTATAAGAAAGTTACCACTTTAGCTAATAGTCATGTGTTGCTTAACGGCATGGATTTTTTTCGAGAAACATGTCCTTAGGCGATTCTTCCTGTCCGTGCACTTGCACGCATCTGGGCTACAGGACGCAGCTGCTGCTCCTTGGCCCCGAGTCTGTGTGGCAGGACACTGAGCTGAAGGCTGTGCAGGCATTTGTAACGTAATGGGAAGTGTTCTGTGTGTCTGCACACAGGGAAAGTACAGTAAAAATACAGTATAAAAGATGGCGCTTACCATGAAGGGAGCTTGCTGGAGCTTGCCCTGGGTGAGACAGGGAGTGAGTGGTGAGTGAATGTAAAAGCCTGGAACATTACTGTCCATGGATTTTGACTTTATAAACACTGTAAGTTGAGGCTGCACTAAATTTATTAAAAATTTTTCAACAGTAAATGAACCTTACCTTATTGTAATTTTTATACTTTATACACCTTTACCCTGTTTTTAAAATTATTTATGTATTTATTTATTTATACTTTAAAACTCTGGTTAAAAACTAAAGACAGACAGACACACACATTAGCCTAGTTGTACACAGGGTCAAGAACATCAGTGTCACTGTCTCTGTCTCCACGTCTTGTCCCATTGGAAGGGCTTCAGGGGCTGTAAATGCATTCAGCTGTCATCTCATATGACAAACAGCCTTCTTCTGGGATCCCTCCTCGAGGACCTGCCTGAGGCTCTGCTTGAGGAAGTGTCTCGGGATTTTTTTGTTGTTGTTGTTTTTGTTTTTGTTTTTTGGTTTTTTTTTTTTCCCCCCCAGAAATAGGCCCATGGTGATTTGCTTGGTTTGTTTCTGTTTTTCATTATAGATTTGCCCATAAGCAGATAATGCACAATAAACATTCCTCCCTATTAATGAAAACCTTTTGGTGTTGGGGTTCATGTTTTTGAAATAGTTAGGGAGCTTATTGAGGTCTACAAAAGCTTATGCTAAAGCACAGGTGGCAAACACAGGGCCCAAGGGCCGAATCCGGCCCTCCACCTTGTTTTATCTGGCCCTGCACCTTGTTTCTACCCAGTACCAGGCAGTGCCAAGCTCTCGCTTAACTGTTAAGGAGTAGTTACGTTTATATAGCCCTAAAATTACTTTTATCCCTTTGAAGGCAACCTTGAGGCTGATGTGGCCCTTGGTGAAAATGAGTTTGACACCCCTGTGTTAAACCCTTCAATGTGAATTTTTGGGGGGGGTTCTTTTTCCTCTGCGTTTTTTCTCTTGCCTCTTCTTTATCGTGTGTGCCTGTTCCAATTTTCTAGCTCTTAACATCAGTTCTCCAGGAACCTCCTGTACAAGCTTCTCAGCATCGCCCTCATCCGAGCAGGTTAAACGTCGTGGTCTTGTTGAGTTTTGCAGTCTTTGCACTATGACAAGAAGATAGTTGTGATATACTAGGTGATAAGACTATAATGGAGTGAAAGATTCCTATGGGACTATAGTCATTTAGATGCTTCATTGTAGACCTAAAAGTCCTTGTGGAACACATAGCTGTATTTTGTTAGCCAAATTTTAGTAAGGGGTTTGGAAGAGAAGTCTTGAGTTTTTTAAGGTTTTAGATGATGGAAGCAGTATAAGAAGATAGGGGAAATGTATGCTTGGAGGACCTGGACTCACCTAGTTCTTACAAAGTAGAATTGTCCTCACTGTTTATCCACTGAGAAGTACAAATATGTTAAGTATCTTTACACTTTCCAATTGTCCAGTTGGCCAAAAAGTCTGTTTCGTTTTCTCTGTGAAAGAAAAGACACACTTTTCATTTTCACCAGTAACTTTATTGATATGGGTATTTTGAGTATGTCGGTTATCTCCCATGTGGTGTGACATTAATTGTTCTCAGTTAGTGTCTCAGTTTGATTGCTCTCAGCTTCAACTGGTCTACCCAACCATAGAGCATCATCCATTGAGAAATCTCCAGCATGAAACTTCACAAACCACTTTTGACACATTTGATCAGTCACAGTACCTTCTTCATACACTACACAAATCTTTTGTTGCGTTTCAGTTGCGTTTTTATCTTTCTTGAAAAAATGAAACATAATGTGCTGAAAAAGTTGCGTATTTCCTTCCATCTTCAATATTAAAATGGCTACACAAAAATAGACCAATTTTGATTTTTTTAAATGCACACTGATATGGCAGCTGTCGCAATACAATCTGACAAAATTGTTTTGAATGAATTTAAAGATAGCTAAGCACCACTAGAGCCATCTTATGGAGAAACTAAACAAACTTTTTGGCCAACCCAATATTAGGAAGAGAAAGAAGTTTGCTTATAATCTGTTAATCATTTGGACAATTCAGTGTTGTATTTTTGGTCACCATAAGACATTATGTCCTCCAAATTATTAGCCAAGAAGTTCAGAGGTATTCATAGGAATTATAGGAATTATTCTTATAATTGTATAAATTATAAAATTTCTTATAAATTATAATTCTATAGGAATTATAGGGTTATTCATAGGAATTATATTTGCTATGTCCTAGCTGTGCACTGCACCTATCCGTAGAGCTTGTAAAAAAAAGATGCTTCTGACCCATCCCTATGATGATGTTGGGTGGGGTGTGGCTGCCTATCTAAATATTTTTCCAGTTGAAATCGGATAATCTTAGAAGATTTAAATATACCAGGTAATCTTAAATGTTACAAATACTTTAGGTAATAAAACACAAAAAGACTTACCGTGAGTTTGATTTATTTTTATCAGTCTCATCTTAATTTTATAACTTTCCAAAGTTGAGAGTTACAACCAAAAATTGTTACAACCCAGGTCATTTGAGGTGGGCAGTTGCACTTTTTATTTAAAAGAAAAAATTGTATTTTTTTACATTACCTTTTAGTCTCCATATACCCCCTACCCTCAGCAATCACTACACGGTTGTGTGTGTCCATGAGTCCTTTTTGCTTTTTACTCAGTCCCTCCATCCCTAACCTCCCCATAGCTGTCATTTTCCTCTCTGTGAGTCTGCCTCTATTTTGCATGTTAGTTCAGTTTGTTCATTAGATTGCACATATGAATGAAATTGTATTTTTATCTTTCTCTGACTGGCTTATTTCACTTATAATAATGTCCCTGGCTGGCGTAGCTCAGTGGATTGAGAGTGGGCTGCGAACCAAAGCATCGCAGGTTCGATTCCCAGTCGGCACATGCCTGGGTTGCAGGTCACAGCCCCCAGCAACCGCACATTGATGTTTCTCTCCCTCTCTCTCTCTCTCTTTCTCCCTCCCTCCCCTTTCTAAAAATTAATTAATTAATTAATTAATTAAAATCTTTAAAAAATAATGTTTTCCAAGTCCATCCATACTGTAGCAAAGGGTAAAATTATCTTTTTTTACTGCTAAGTAGTATTCCACTTTGTAAATATCCCATAGTTGTTTTATCCACTCATGTACTGATGGATATTTGGGCTGCTCCCGTATCTTGGAGGCTGTAAATAATGCTGCAGTGAACATAGGGGTGCTTATGTTCTTTTGAATTAGTGTTTTTGTGTTTCTTTGGATACATTCCCAGAAGTATGATAACTGGGTTGAAAGGCAGATGTATTTTCATTTTTTGAGATATCTCCACACTGCTTTCTTTCCACAGTGCCTGCACCAGTCTGCACTCCCACCAGCAGTGCAGAAGGGTCCCCTTTCTCCACGTCCTCGCCAGCACTTGTTGTTTGTTATTTACTGATGGTAGCAGTTCTCGCAGATGTGAAGTTGTATCTCATTGTGGTTTTAATTTGCATTTCTCTGATGATGAGTGACATCGAGCATTTTTCATCTGCCTGTTGACCATCTGTATGTCCTCTTTGGAGAAGTGTCTACTCAGGTCCTTTGCTGATTTTTTGATTGGGATTTTTTTTTTTTTTTTTTTTGGTGTTGAGTTTTGTAGGTTCTGTATAAATTTTGGATATTAATCCTTTATCGGATGTATTAGTGAATGTGTTCTCCCATTCTGTGGGTTGTCTTTTTATTTTGTTGATGATTTCCTTTGCTGTGCAAAAACTTTTTAGTTTGATACAGCCCCGTTTGTTTATTTTTCCTTCTGTTTCCCTTGCCTGGGGAGATATATCTGATAAAATATTGCTATGAGCTGTGTCTGAGATTTTGCTGCCTGTGTTTTCTTCTAGAGTTTTTATGGTTTCAGGTCTAACATTTAAGTCTTTGATCCATTTGGAACTTGTTCTTGTGTGTGGTCTGAGAAGGTGGTCTGAGAAGGTGGTCCAGTTTCATTTTTCTAGTCCAATTTTCCCAACACCTTTTATTGAATAAACTGTATTTAGCCCATTGTATGTGCTTGCTTTCTCTGACAAATATTAATTGACTATAAAGGTGTGGGTTTATTTCTGGACTGTCCATTCTGTTCCATTGATCTGTATGTCTGTGTTTATGACAGAACCAGGCTGTTTGATTATTATGGCTCTATAGGATAGTTTGATATTAGGTAGCATGATTCCTCCAACTTCCTTGTTCTTTCTCAGGATTGCTGTTGCTAGGTGGGGCCTTTTGTGGTTCCATTAAATTTTTGAAATATTTGTTCTAGTTCTGTGAAATACGTCATTGGAATCTTGATAGGAATTGCATCGAATCTATAGATTGCTTTGGGTAACATGGACATTTTAATGATACTAATTCTTACTATCCTTGAACATGGTATGTGCTTCACTTACTGTATCTTCTTTAGTTTCTTTCTTCAGTGTCTTATAATTTTCCAAGTACTGGTCCTTTGCATCCTTGGTTAGGTTTATTCCTAGGTATCTTATTCTTCTTGAAGCAGTTGTGAATGGAATTGTTTTCTTGATTTACCTTTGTGTTAGTTCATTATTGGCACATGAAAATGCATCTGATTTCTGGATATTTATTTTGTATCCTGCTACTTTGCTGAATTCATCTATCAGTTCTAGTATTTTCTTATTGGAATCTTTGGGGTTCTCTACGTAAAATATCATGTCATCTGCAGACAATGACAGTTTTACTTGCTCCTTTCCAGTTTGGATGCCTTTTATTTCTTCTTTTTGTCTGATTGCTGGGGTAAGAACTTCTGGTACGGTGTTGAATAAGAGAGGTGAAAGCAGACAACGCTGTCTTGTTCCCGATCTTAAAGGGAACACTTGTGGTTGTCATGTATGGCTTTTATTTTATTTAGGTGTGATTCCTCTATTCCCACTCTGCTGGAATTTCTATCATAAATGTCTGCTGGATTTCATCAAATGGGTGCTGGATTTTCCTGCATCTATTGATACGGTCATGTGGTTTTTATCCTTCATTTTGTTTATATGGTGAATATCATTTATTGATTTGCAAATGTACCAACCTTGCATTCCTGGAATAAATCCCACTTGATCATGGCATATGATAATGTTGATGCATTGCTGTATTCAGTTTGCTAACATTTTATTATGGATTATACCATCTGTGTTCATCAGGGATATTGGCCTAAAATTTTCTTTCTTTGTAGTTTCTATATCTGGTTTTGGAATTAGGATAATGCTGGCCTCATAAAATGAGTTTAGGAGCCTTCCCTCCTCTTGAATTTTATGCAGTACTCTGAGAAGCAGAGGTGTTAGTTCTTGGAATGTTTGGTAAAAGTGCCCTGTGAAGCCATCTGGTCCAGGGCTTTTGTTTGTTGGGAGTTTTTTGATTACTGCTTCAATTTCACTAGTGTAATCTGTCTATTCAGATTCTTTGGTTCTTCCTGATTTATTTTTGGAAGATTGTATGTTTTCTAGGAATTTATCCATTTCATCTAGGTTGTCCAGTTTGTTGGCAAATAGTTCATAATATTTTCTTACATTCCTTTGTATTTCTTTGGTATCGGTTGTTATTTCACTTCTGATTTTATTTATTTGGCCCTTTCTCTCTTTTTTTTTTTTTTTTTGTTTCCATTTCAAGGTTTTTTAATTTTTTTTTTTTTTTTTTTTTTTTTTTTGTATCCTGTTTTTAAGACTCCATTTCATTTATTTCTGTTCTGATCTCTATTATTTCTTTCCTTCTACTCACTTTGGGCTTTGTTGTTCTTTTTCAAGTTCCTTTAAGTGTGATCTTAGATTGTTTGAGCTTTTTTCTTGTTTTTTGAGATAGGCCTATAATGCTATGAACTTTCCTCTTAAGATTACTTTCCCAGTGCCCCATAGATTTTGGATTGATGTATCCTTATTTTCATTTCTTTTAAGGTATCTTTTGATTTCTTCCTTGATCTCATTGACCTGTTCATTGTTTAATAACATTTTATTTAGTTTCCATGTCTTTGTGTGTTTTTCAGTGTTGTTCTCTAGTTTCATAGCATTGTGGTCAGAGAAGATGTTTGATGTCATTTCAATCTTTTTAACTTGATTGAGGCTTATTTTGTGTCCCAACATGTGGTCTATCCTAGAAAATGTCCTATGTACACTTGAAAAGTGTGTATATTCTACTTTGGGATGAAATGTTCTGAAGAGATCAATTAAACCCATTTGGACTAGTGTGTCATTTAAGACCACTGTGTCCTTCTTGATCTTCTGCCTAGAAGATCTATCCACTGAAGTCAATGGGGTGTTAAAATCCCTGTCTATGACTGCCCATCTGTACCCTTTATGTTCATCAAGATTTGCATTACATAGGTGCTCCTGTGTTGGGTGTGTAAATGTTTACTTGGGTTATATCCTTGTTGTATTGTTCCCTTTATCGCTATGTAGTGTCCTTCTTTGTCTTTTACTGTATCCTTGGTTTTAAAGTCTGTTTTGTCAGGTATAAGTACTTCTACCCCAGCCTTTATTGCTTTTCCATTTGCATGAAATATGTTTTTCTAGTACTTTACTTTTAGTCTGTGTGTATCTTTCCATCTGAGATGGGTCTCTTGGAGACAACATATATATGGGTCTTGTTTTCTTATCCATTCAGCTAACCTATATCTTTTGGCTGGAGCATTTAAGCCATTTACATTTAAGGTGATATTGAAGATATGTATGTAATGTCATTTTTATTGTTAGACGGTTTTCCTGGGTTTGTTTGTTTGTTTGTTTGTTTTTTTTTTTAAAGCAAGCCCTTTAACGTTTGTTGCAGTATTGGTTTGGTGTTAACAATCTCCTTTAGCTGTTTCTTGTCTAGGAAGCTCCATATTTCTCCTTCAATTTTAAGTGATAGCCTTGCTGGGTAAAGTAGCCTTGGTTGTAGGTCCTTGCTTTTCATCACCTTGAATATTTCATGCCACTCCCTTCTGGCTTGAAATGTTTCTGATGAGTAATCAGATGACAGTCTGATTGGTGCTCCCTTGTAGGTAGCCACTTGCTTTTCTGTGTTTTGGATTTTTTACTTGTTTTTAAGGCTTGTCATTGTAATTATGATGTGTCTCACTGTAGGCCTTTTGGGATCCAAATAATTTGGGACTGTCTGAGCTTCCTGGACTTGTATGTGTTTTCCCTTCACCACGTTATAGAAGTTTTCAGTCATTATTTTTTCAAGTAGGTTCTCAACCCCTTGCTCACTCTCTTCTCCTTCTGGCATTCTCACGATGCGGATGTTGTTCTGCTTCATGTCTGAAATGTTTTTGAAGTTCTCCTCATTGTTTTAGATTCTTTTTTCTTTTTGCTGCTCTGCCTGAGTGTGTGTTCCTACCTTGCCTTCCAAATGACTGATGTGATCGTCTGCTTCATCTAACCGGCTGTTTATTCCTTCCAGTGTATTATTTATCTCAGATATTGCATTCTTTATTTCTGACCGGTCCTTTTTATGTTTTTTTTTGTCTTTTTTCCTACTTTTGAGTATCCTTACAATCATTACTCTCAACTCTATAACTGATAAATTGCTTGTCTCCATTTCATCTAGTTCTTCTGGAGAATTCGTTTGTTCTTTCATTTGGGGTCTATTTCTTTGTCTTACCATTTTGGCTTCCTCTTTGTATTTTCTGCCTTAGTTGTTAAACTAATTAGCAATCAAGCCAATCAGTTGCTAAACTAATCAAGCTGTGATCAGCAGCTGAGCTTAAGCACCACAGGGCAGGGCAGAGTAATTCCTGCAGGTGGGGCTCTTGCTTCCTCTCAGGCTGATGCCACTTGGAGAGGAGTTCTATGCATGAGGAAGATGGCTGCTGCAGTATAGGGGCAGCAGCACATGACCCAGCATAGGGATCCTGTTGCTCTTCCTTCAGTTCTCTCCTCAAATCCACCAACCCCAGACTCTCCTCAAGCATCTCAAGTCCACTCTGCCCTCCCTTTACTGGAGCCCAGGGTAACTGGTACAACCAAAATTTTATGTGTTAGCCCTTTAAGAGGCTCTCTGCATCTCTAGCCATCGGCCTCTGGCAGACACAGCTGTTGGTTATCTGGGTTCCTTCCTGGCTCTGGTGCTGTAGGCTTAGGAGCCCAGCTTGGGGTTTAGACCCCACACTTCTCAGGGGGAACCCCTTAGAAGACCTAGGAGAGGTCTTCCTTTTAAGCGGGGTGGTAGGAGCTGCATGTTAAAGTGTGAGGTATTATGAACCAGTCACTGTCTTAAAACCCTTTCTTCCATTTACTCCTTGCAACCCTCAAACCTTTACAAATGAGGGAATAAATTTTCTGAGAATAGTTATTTTAATAACCTAGATCAGTCAGGTATAGTATACACTTTTATGCCATAGTGAATTTTGATGCCTCACTCATCTTAACTAAAATAGTTACTCTGTTACTACTTATTTCAGTTGCCAGCCTGTAAGTTCTTTGGGGGCTTGTCTGCCCATTACCTGCCACGTGTCTTGTTTACTAGCAAAGTGCCTGTTGTGGAGTAGAAGTCAGTTTGTTGAATGAATGAATGAGTATGTGAATGAGTTGCTCAGTGTTGCAGAGACAGCTGGACTGAGGCACTGAAATAAGGCTGGCGTTTGAGTCTGTGTCCCTTCTCCACTACTTGTGTCCTGTCCACTCTGGAGGACAGTGAGTGAGGAGAGACCATCTCATTTGCTGCCTTCCTATGTGACCAATCCGTTTTGTTTGCGCTCTATTCTGTAATGAGCAAATCATGATTTAGGATTTGGAGCAAACTCAACACTCCAGTTATCAATAAATGTGAATAATTGATAGGTGCTTAAACCACATGGAATGTAAAGCAATTATAAATCACATGCTTTCTTGTCCTTACCAAATATAGCGCTCCTTCTCCCAAACTCCCTCACAGAGATGCAGTTCCTAAATCAGCAGTCATAAATTAAAGTCTTTGTTCTACAAAATTATGGGTTTTTTAATGCTGTTTATCACTGGTGGGTTCAAGATTACATGAAGGCAGCTGTGCATTAATATTTGGGCAGTGTGAATGCTATAAATATTCATGGTGGCATCAGACTGAACAGGACATTGCCAGCTAACAGCTACAGATCCAGGAGCTGCCTTGCCTTCTGTCTGACTGACCATGTGCTGTCCCTGTCCCTGACCATGCAACGTCAGGGCCGCAGGCACGCCGGCTGCGGATCTTGAGGGCGCTCCTTACTCTGCTGGGGGTTGTAGTTCGTTCATCTGACTCAGGTCTTTGTTTTGTGTGTGTGTTTTCATTTTGATTTTGCGGGAAGCAGGTAAAATAGTTTTGATATTGCCTGATTGCTTTTTTTTTTAATCTTGCACTGAATTTTTTCAGGTATTTAATTTTTTCCCCCTATTCCACATAGAAAATACACAAGTAAAATGCAGGAGAAGACAACATATGGCTTAGGAGCTTAGTAATCATGTACCCAGTATATTTTATTTACTTGTTATTTTCAGTTTATAATGTAGAAATTCAATCCCAGATGTTTCCTAAGTGCTTATATAAAAAACATTTTGTTGGATGTTAGGTAAATTGTTTCTAACATATAAGGAGAGTAGTGTTCAGCGTGTGTTGAGTGAAGAAAATGCATAATGATTTTAAAAAGCTATGAATTGATTATGGTAGCATGTATAGACATTGAGAAACTAATAGGACATTTATTCGTGGCACGTTATTTCATTTATAAAATATGTGTACATATAAAATAAGATGAGTACACAAATACTCAAGAAACAATAATGAAAACATCAAAAGAAGTGGAAGTTCAGATCTGTGTGGGGTCGAAGCAGAGAGAAGTAAATACGAGGCTATTGGCTCTGTACCAGGCTCCTTTTTAGACATTTTTAAAAGCACCGTGTTCAAATAGGAAAGAAGTGTGAGGGAACCGTCTTGGTCTGTGGATGCTTACTGCTGGGCGCCAGAGGCAGAGGCCCTGGCACAGCATTGGGTGTGAGGCTCCTGCAGAAGGGAAGTGGGGTAGTGAATTCTGACAGAGGGCGTGACTTGGGAAAGTATTATGGAAGCAGTAGTATTTGAACTTTTTCAATCTCATTGTTTTCCAAGTAAATCCCTTTTATAGCTCTTTGGGTGTGTTTTGTGTCACCCTCCTGAAGTAAGCATGGGCAAGTCCTCTTTTCCGGGAGACTGCAGCTCTCTTCCCGTGTTCGTGCATCACATCCAAACCCTGTGGGCGGGGCGCTCCCTCCAGCTCTTCCCTCTGCTGGTCTCTGCTCGGGGCAGCGACCCCCGATGCCAGGGGGTCCTCGTTAAGTTTCTTTCTCCTAAAAATGATGTTTAAGACTCATGTTGAGTTTTCATTTAATATGTTTAATATATTTTTATTAACTAAGTTAATTTAAAAATAGGTTATCTTAGGCTAGTGCTCTTTATCCCTACAGTACTTTTTCAGTTTTATTTTTTTCAATTATTACCTTTAATCATGTTAGTTTATTTGCTGTAGTTGTTACCCTTGTGTATATTGATGCTTATGTCATTTTCTACACTCATTTGTTCCTCTTGGATTATATATAGCAGTCTGTTCAAACCTCTCAGGAGACGCTAGGCACTCTTATGTGCGCTCTACAGACAGGACATACGTTCACAGCGCGTTGCCATGCTAGGGTGTAAGTGCTGTGCTTGCCTTTGTTCTACAGGCGAGGTTCTGGCGGCTCAGGTGTTTGTAGCAGTAACCCGGGCCAAAGTTTCTGTAAGGATTTTCTGCCACGTTTTTATTTCTGTTCTCACTCTGTTTTTAAATGGCCACGTCCAAAATTGTTTTTGCATATTACAAGAAGCTCTGATCTAGAGTAATATTAATTTTGCTCTTCATTTTGTCCGGAACCAGGAATATGTAAGCTTAGTTTGGACCTGCATTAATTACAATTAAATTAGTGGAATTAATACATGAACACTGCAAGGAGGTCATTCCAGTGTTTTGATTATAGGAAGTAGGTGTTTTGTGAGGGGGAGTATAGAGAATACTCCTTTTATTTTTAACTTGGAAAAGCATTGACCGAAACAACAGTGTTCTTTGAATTTAGCAAATTGTTTCATTGTGCCTAATTTAGTAAACATGGATTGCATTTCTGCTGCCTGTAGAGACTTTTCTGGATAATTTCAACAACCTGAATATGAAATTATTCTGATCTTTGTTATTAATAGAAAATAATTTGCTTTGAAACATGATTGTTGTTGGACTCATCAGGTTCAAGTTAAAAAAAATTTTAGGTCAACTTTATAACTGGAGTCAGTGAGCAATTATGTAAAATCATTTTATGTCCAGTTTCTTAATGAACATTGCCTAAACGGAGATGGTTGTGTGGATAGGCTTTATCACTTGGCTTAAAATGTGTTGACATATAGTCATTAGAGTTCATTGGAACCTTGGTTTACTTGAATGTATAACATTTGGATTCCTGTCTGGGAGCTTGTGGCGTATGAACTTTCACATTAAGAGCACAGTAGGGGAGAAGTCTTGTGCTCATTTGCTTGCCTACAAATCTGTAATTAAAAGAGTCTCTCAGCAGAGGTTGGGACAATCAGTGTGTTCTGATGCCTTATGCTATAGAATTACTGTATTGTTCAAACAGATACTGTAATCAGAGCATAGTTTAAAACTTCGTAGGACAGTGACTCATTGAATTTTTAAGTTTATTTTTAATTCAAAAACAATCAAAAATAAGTTTCTCAAATGTTGAGAATTTTTAAAAAATATTTTCACACCACTGTAAACAGCACCTTCAAAATGAAATGGATGATATTTTATTGAAAAGTAATGGTTAGAACCTGTAATTATCCCTAACTTATTAATTATATATAGTATTAATTCCAAATTTTAGTTTTCATAACCTTACCTTTTGAGTCTTTGGAGGAATTCTGTGTAAGTGCCCACAAACTTACATTTTTATATATTTGTGTCATTGAAATTTGATAGGCGGTTCTCTCATTCTGGAAAACATTTTTGTAGGTGTAAGAAATTTTCTTAACCAGTGCTTCTCTGCTAGCTTTTGATACTGTTTTTCGTGTGACTTATGTAGGGATCATTTACTAGGAAAGAACACTTGATGTGGACTTAGGAGATAAACCAGTATTAAAAAAAAAACAACCCAAATTTACCAAATAATCGACCAATTTTTTTTTTTATCTGCATCCAAAGTTTCTACTGCATCTAAAATTCTTTAAGGACAAGATGTGCTTAGAATTTCTGCAAAAAAAAATGTTTAAGGGTAAATGATAGAGTAGAAAAAATTCTAAAGATTGAAGATCTCAGTTTTCTGAGATCTCTGGGTCTTTTACTAATATATGAGGCTATTTGGGAGAAATTTGATTAATTTCAGGGCTCTCTATGGGTACTGTCTTGTGTTAGGAATGAGTTGTTGAGAATGCCGGCTCTAAAATCACAACCTGTAGCGTATTTACCACGTGTATGACCTGGGCGAGTGAGGACTGCCTCACCCTCCGTATTACCGTGGTGGCAAGGGTAGTAGTGCTGCCCTCCTGACTGTTAGGAGGGTCCAAGGAGGTGGTTGGTGTGTGTGTTGCTTAGCACAGCACTCAGCAGAACAGTCGGTGTTTGGTCGCTCTCATCATTGTCATTGTTTTCACTTCTCAGTTTGTTTCTGTATCGTTGCCTGAAAAGACTAAGCACTATTGGAATTTACTTCTCAGTAGTATGCTCCTTGAGGATGTAGAGCCATAATAAAGTACTACGGTAATCATGTCTAAAATGATTGTAGGTGCTCTGTAGTCAGGTATGGAGAGTGTTATCAAGTTGTTTTGTATGCTGCTAAACTTTATTATATAAATAAAGCTATATTTTACTTCATTGAAGACTGTCTTGTCATTTCAACCTCCCTTAAATCAAAAGGTCAGTGGTTTTGTGCTTTGAATATATTTATGTACAATAATTGCATATATTTGTTTTTGCAGTGACTTTGCTCTGCTATATTAAGATAAAACTTTAGTCTTGTAGTTTAAAAAAGAATTTGACCTTTATACTTCTGATGCATTGAAACAAGGCATAGAGGTGACAGAGTAAAGGAAAAGCAGTGTCTTAGGTGGGACATGAAATCAGACCGCAGCAGCATTGTAGAAAATCTGGGAGCGGTGACCAGAAGTAGTAAGAGAACAAGAATAAAAGATCGTAAAATGGAGTGGCAACTTCAGCAGGAGTTGGAAAAGAGGCAGGCCCAGAAACTGACACACAGTCTGTGAGCAGGGGAGACCCGGAGGAGTCTGGCGCAGCACAGGTGGACACAATAATGTCACAGGAGAACCCTCTGGGGAACGCTGCAGTGCAGTCGGGTACTTGATTGTAAGGATGCTCCTCAGTAACACAAGCTCAGTGGTTGAATTTGGTATATATTTGCTTAAGGCCAGATATGTGTAAAGCCAGTGTGTACATACTGTTAAGAGTATAAAAGTCAGTGAGCCATGGTTCTGGTATTTAACTGGGACTAGACTTTCGAATAGCTAGAATAAGACAAGCTCTTATAACCCTAAAGTTATAATATGATACTTAAAACAAAAGATAAATAAAAGTAAATATTAAAGAAGGGTAAAGAAGAGACATTCTGGACATCGGTGGTAAGTTGCATAAAGTTACAGGTGCCAGAATCCATGTTTGGAAATAGGCCAGTTTATTTACCATGTGGATATAGTGGGGCAGAGAGCAAAACGTGGCACCGGAAGTTAGCGCAGATTGAAATGAGTGGGTGAATGTATGACCTCTCTCTCTCAAGACACAAGTGAGCTTCTGGCTGAATTGCAGAGATTTTTCTAAACATTCAGCTGGTCCTTGCTCTCCAGTTTAAAAAATGCACATTTATTCAGGGAATTTAGGATTAATAGTAGCTGAGACATAAACTGTGGACCAGTCTGGAGAAGGGACCTGCGGTGAGCTGCGGTTTGGAGTTGTTGACTGAGGATGCATTGGAGACAGTGTGGATGCAGGTGACAGGCAGTCTGTTGTGGAGCCTGGGGGGGGCAGCGAGGCTGACCGATGCGCCTTCGCATTGGGAAGGGTTGTTGGTGCCTAACGTGGAATGACACTGCTTTGGGTGACCATGAGCAGACACTGTGTGATCAGTAGTAATACAACACACATCACAGTAGTTAGTGATGAGGAGCTGTTTTTTCCTACATTTAGTGTCTCAGTTGTTGACTGCTGAAATACTATTCAAAATGTAACTAAAAGGAAATTAATGCCTCATAGGCCCCTGTTATTAAGGGTTAACCATTTTTCTTGTATATTCTTTTAACTCTCTTTGCTTTGTTTCAACCTTTTTTCAGGGGGGGGGGTGATCCCAGATTATTTTTTGAAGTGAGAGATGTGGGAAGTATATTCTTGATGTAGGTATTTTGGCATACAGAGGGACACACCCTGTAGTCTTACTCGGATTCTTGTGTGTTTTTGAAACAGAGCCTTCACAGATATTTTTGTAGACTTCTCTAGTACTTGGCGATTCCAGAGTTCCTTCACTGTCTAAGAGACAGAGTAGGAACAAAGGGAGATGTTATATTTACATTAAATAATAAATACAAATAAATAAACATAAGAATGGAGTTATCTTAAAACCTTCTTTAAAATGAAGTCTGATATGGTCACATTAAAAATACATAATTCTGTAAGGCCTGACATGGAATTCGTGGATTCCTTCCCCTTTTGTTGTCTAACTGCCCTCCTCCCCCTGAGCCTTTTACTCTAAAGAGATTCTTTGTTACTACACTATGTGCTTGTCATGCTTCCAGTTGATTCTTTTTTTATCTCATTTATTCAATAGTGGTAAGAATTCAGTAGGCCCTTTCCATTTGAAACTCTTACAGTTCCATTTTATTTTAAAAGTATGTATTCTGTTGATGATTTTTCTCTCTCCTTTTTCTTGGTGAGACATCTGTCATTCAGTTTCTGAACCTCTTGAACAAGACCTATAATTTTTATACTATTCTGTCATTTTCTGTTATCTTTGCTTCTAGTTGGAGAGAGAATTCCTCAAGTGTTATCCTCTAACTACTCTGTCCACCTTTTCATTTCTATTATCGTATTTTTAGTGTCATTCTTTCTTATGTTTTGGTTTTGGGTTGGCCAAAAAGTTTTTGGTTTTTTCCGTAGGATGGCTCTAGTAGTGCTTAGTTGTCTTTAACTTCACTCAGAACAGTTCCGTTAAGATTGTATCGTGACAGCTGTCATATCAGCATGTGTTTAAAAAAAAAACTTATCAAAATTGGTGAGTTTTTGTGTAGCCATTTTAATATTGAAGATGGAAGGAAATAAGTGACATTTTTGGCATATTACGCTTTATTATTTCAAGAAAGGTAAAAACACAACTGAAACTCAAAAAAATGATTTGTGCACTCCATGGAGAAGGTGCCGTGACTGAAGGAACGCGTCAAGAGTGGTCTGGGAAGTTTCTTGCTGGAGATTTCTCACTGGACAGTGCTCCATGGTCGGGCAGACCAACTGGAGTAGATAGCAATCAAGTTGAGACATTAGTTGAGAACAATCAATGTTATGCCACATTAGAGATAGCTGACATACTCAGAATATCGAAATCAAGCTTTGAAAATCACTTGCACCAGTTTAATTATATTAATGGCTTTGATGTTTGGGTTCCGCATAAGTTAAGCCGGGAGGTGGGGGAGGGGGCAGCCCCCTCCTTGACCTTATTTCAGCATGCAATTCTCTACTGAAATGTAACTAACAAAAACGTTCCATTTTAAAAACAAATTGTGACCGATGATGAAAAGTGGATACTTTACAACTATGTGGAAGAAACAGATGGTGGGGCAAGCAAAATGAACCTCCAACCACACCAAAGGCCAGGCCTGGTACAGAACAGGTGATTTGTGTATATGGTGGGATTGGAAGGGAATCCTCTATTATGTGCTCCTTCTGTAAAACCAGATGATTAATTCCAGCAAATAATGCTATCAGTTAGACCATGAAAGCAGCATTCCATGAAAAATGTCTGAAATTAGTTGACAGAAAACACGTAATCTTCTATCAGGATAATGCAAGACCGCATGTTTCTTTGACGACCAGGCAAAAACTGTTACAGCCTGGCTGGGAGGTTCTGGTTCATCTGCCATATCCAGCAGACATCGTACCTTCAGATTTCCATTTATTGGGGTTTTTATAAAATTTTCTTCATGGAAGAAATTTCAGTTCCCCAGAAGACTACAAAAGGCACCTGGAACAGGTCTTTGCTCAAAAAGATAAAGTTTTGGGGAGATGGAGGTGTGAAGTTGCCTGAAAGGTGGAAGAAGGTGCAGATCAAAACAGTGAATGCCTTGTTCGGTAGTTACCGATGAAAATATCTTTTATCTTAAAACCGAACGAATTTTTTGACCGACCCAATATGTTTTTAATTCTTTTAAGAGCATTTTCTACTAGTTTTAAGGGTGCAGTATCTTCTCTTAACTCTGCAGATTTTTTAGTTCTTTCCTGCTCAGGGGTAGCTTTCATTCTTTTGTTTGTTGGGCTGGTTAGACTCCCCATAGCAAGGTCTGCCAGTTACCTGCCCCCAGTGAGGTAGCTGGTGGTCCCTGCTGTGGGTGCAGAGTGACGGGAGAGATGGGACACCTCGCACTCCAGCGTGTAAGGGGCCCTATCAGCTGCCCCAGAAAGTGGAGCTCTTTAGGAATACATTTCTAGTCTTGCCAAGAGTTAGGGAGTGCTGGATATCCAGCTCTTTGGGGTCAGGGATGTGGAGATTCAGCTGCTCTTTAGTGGGAAATCAGTGTCAGAATTTCAGTCTTAGCGTTCGCCGCCTCATTGCTGCCATTTTTTCCTGCCTTTCTTGGGGGGGTCGGGAGGAATCTGCAGTGTAAATTGGTTCCTTCTCACTTGGGTTGGGCTACATCCCTCCTTAACTTAGCTCTCTGCTTTCTAATTTCTAAATTGTTTCTCATGATTCTGAATTTGTACATTTTGAACTCTACTATATGAAGTCCGTCCAGGAAAAGTCCAGCCATTGTTAATAAAATGAGAAAGGTTTGTGTGACATCGATGTAAGCTGGCAGCCAAGAAGAGTGGACTGGAATGTGCATGTGTGAACAGTGACGACTTCACTGTACTAGTCAGTGGGGGTGTTAGATGCTGCTGAGTGCACATGTGTACTGTGTGGCCATCTTATTCAAAATGAGTGAGCCAGTACAGCAACGAATCTGCATCAGATTTTGTGTTAAGCTTGAACATTCTTCTATGGAAACTATTGGGATGATTCAGAAGGCCGCAGCTATGGGCATCTGGTGAATGGCAGCTTCATGACGACAATGCACCTGCTCATGCATCACATCTCGTACAGGTTTTTTGGTGAACATCAAATCACCCAGGTGACTCAGCCCCACTACATCCCAGATTTGGTGCCCTGTGACTTCTGGTTTTTCCCAAAACTAAAATCACCTTTGAAAGGGAAGAGATTTCACACCATTGATGAGATTCAGGAAACTATGACAGGGCAGCTGATGGCTATTGGGAGAACTGTGTAGGGTCCCAAGGTGCCTACTTTGAAGGGGACTGAGGTGTCATTGTCCTATGGCGAATGTTTTTTGTATCTTATATCTTTTTCAGTAAATGTCTCTATTTTCTTAGTACATGGCTGATACCTTCTGGACAGACCTGGTATTTTTGAAGAATATTAGATGGGAGTGAAGGAACACAATTGAAATATAATTTCACCAACTTAAGTTTTTCTTTCAACAGTTTTTAAAACTAAGCAAAACTTTATTTTGTAGCAAGTATTAGACTAAGTATAACTGTCTTTACTTTTGTATTTTTAACTGACACTTAAGTTGTGGGATTGAGTATAAATTTACCAAGGCATTTTGCAACTCATAAATTTATTCCTTTAATAAAGCATAAAGTAAAGTTATACTGCAACTTTGTTCTGTGTTTCTGTCATGTAAGTAAACATCCTTCCCTTTTAAAATCTGGTTTTGTCTTCTCAGTTAATAAAAGTTTCTGTGGTAAGTCACTTATGATCTTAGTTTTCATTCTTAGGCCTTTCTAAAATATTTTGAATTACAAACATTTCTCAGTTCTTTTTGTATTAGTGTCTTTATGCATTAGTGCTTCTCTCTCAGATGCACACACACACTAGACTTTAGTGTCATTTTCAATTAAGTATAACATCTGTGTCAGTTCTAGGTTGGTTTTGATTAGTATTTTTCTCATATGTTATGTTTTTGTGCCTCTTTGCCTGCCTGTATATTTCTGACTCGGTGCCAGACCGTGTGCCTATGGCCTATGCAGCAGGCGTTTGTGTTTATGTGAGTGTTCTGACCTTCGTTCTGGGGCGTCAACTGTTGCTGTTGCCCTTGAAATTTTAAGAAACCCCATCTCATACCTGTGAGCATACTGTGCTGACTCTGAGTTCACGCTTTGGAAGCACGCGAGTGGCCTGCTGTGGATGGGTGCTTCACCTGGTTTCTCCCTTCCCCGCACAACATGTGGATGCACTTTCATGGTGATAATCTGAACAGAAATAAAGGCAGAAGTTACAACTTACTCCTATTTTTATTAGCTGAGCTCCAAATAGATTTTTTTTTTCTAGCATGGCCTCTCAAACATGTAAGTTGTAGTAGAAAGATGTTCCATACCACAGTTCTGTTTGATTGGAACCTCACAATTCAGTAGAGACCTACAAGCGGTATTATTTCTTGCTTATATGGTACCTTGCACTGAGACAGGTGCATTTATTACACCATTTTATACTTAAAATAAGTTTATATTCTCATTATGTTTAATGTTAAAATTATATTTAAAAATTAACATTATAAGTTATTTATAGGTATATTATCTCTAAAACTTAATTCAAGAGGCAGGTCCGACATTACTGTATCTTAGGTGAAAGGGACATGTGGCCAGCTCTACTTCTCAGTCTCTTTGTAACTCGACAGTGTTTCTAGCCTGTAGCTGTTCCTCATGAGGGTGCTTGAACACATCAAGGAAGGAAGTGTAGACATTCTCTATTAAACTAGTACTTATGGGTGGATACAATTAAAGAATGGCCTTACAGTTCACTCTTTTTAAAGTAAGCTAATGATAGAAAGGTAGTTTTTCTTACTGCAATTATAACGAAATAGTTTCATAAATTCTACTTGAAATACTTAAAACAGATGACATATCTCTCATATAATGTCTTTTTATAAAATACTTAATCTTAAATTCAGCCAGTATTATTAAAAAGTAACTGTAACAAGATGAAAAGATCACTGAATTTGAGTTTCCATAACTTCAGTGGAGATCCTAAATTGGCAAGTTATTAGCTGTGTGACCTTGATAATGACAAACTTAAATTACCGGTAATCCTGATGACTTCCTATTTACTTACAGTAAAATATAGAAGTAACAGCCTGCTTTTCACGATGACCTAAGGATGACGCTGCAGATGAATTTCTTAGGACAGAAGAGCACAGCGGGTCAGGGTGGCCTTGCTCACTGTCGCGTCCCGAGCCTCTGTCTGCAGGCTTGGTGTATAGTGCGTGCTTCCCCAGCGTGTGTTGAATTAGCTGTGACCCACTGCATTGTCTTGTCAGGGAAATAATTCAAAATATTCATAATGTCATCATAGAAAAATAACACAAACAGCTTAAATAATTGACAACAGATTAGTATTGTGAAAAATGGGCTTTCTTTTTGAAAAGAAAAATTTGTAATAATGATTTTTGTAAATTGTTTAGGAGGAACAAAATAGAGGCAAGCCCAACTGGGAGCATCTCAATGAAGATTTACACGTGCTGATCACTGTGGAGGACGCTCAGAACAGGGCGGAGATCAAACTGAAGAGGGCTGTCGAAGAGGTGAAGAAGCTGCTGGTGCCCGCAGTAAGTAGTGATTTCCAAAGCTTAGACCTGGGCTCCAGCCCCTTTCACTTTAATTTCAAATTATTGTAAGGTTATTGTGATAAACAGGTTGTTTTGGTGGTTAGAAATTTTATTTTTGAAATACAACAATAATCTGTAACGTCTTTAATACAGTAGACAAACAGACATTTGCTTACATCTGTACGTGGGAAAGCCTGTTCATTTATTGTGAGGTGAGCAAACTCAGCGGCCTACTTTTCCACAGTAGCGTTACTCTTGAATCACTCTGTTTGTT
Source organism: Tonatia bakeri (assembly GCA_004024845.1). Taxonomy (NCBI): domain Eukaryota; kingdom Metazoa; phylum Chordata; class Mammalia; order Chiroptera; family Phyllostomidae; genus Tonatia; species Tonatia bakeri. The sequence continues at coordinate 212,198 of PVIA01001452.1, read as the reverse complement.
ACATGGTAAAGCATAAGTACGGTGATGAAAGCGTCCCTTTTTTTATGGAACGGTTTTTCTGTGCACAAGTAATGCATGCACAGAGGTCAGTGCCTGATGTTTCTGTCGGCCGAGATGTGTTAGCAGCAGCATGTTCAGTTGCCTGTGGCATCCACGCGCTCTCCTGGCAGACCATCATCTCCCACAGAGAGGTTCATGTCCCATTGTGAGTTCTCCCACGGCACAGCAAAGTGTGTGTGTGTCTGTGTGTGTGCGCGCAAAGGGAGGAGCACACTTTCACTACTGTGCCAGGCACCTGTGTGTTCCCACCCCCGCCCCCACTTTCACCGTCTGGCCTGGCCAGTCCCCGTCCCCTTCATCTCTCCTTCATGGTTTCAGAAACCCGTCGTGGCCTCGGGAATGCTGTTTGAGCTCCTACCAGAGTGTCGTCTTTTCCAGTGGAAAATAAAATTAATTACCTGTTTTCTAAGACATTAAAATTTTTGTATTAGTAAAATGTATGGAAGTGTGGACTCCAACTTTCTATCGAAAAAAACAAGCAATACTGTTAACATTCTAACAGAACTTTGTTGACATTTGCATAAATGGGGAGAAGGTCTGCTGGTCTCTACTTCCCAGGTAGTCTGTTCTGTAAGTAAACTTGCAAATTATAAAAATTTCCATCTGGCTGACAGAATTAACTCCTTGGAAGAAAATAATTCCATGTAAATTCTGTTCAATAGGTCTTCTAAGGAATATAAACAAACAAGTTAAATATAAACTAAAATCTGTTAATGTATACTATTAAACCATGTAATTTTTCTTCTTTTTAAAACTAATTGTGCAGTACTGAAAAAAATTATAGAAAAGGATTTTTTTCCTAAGCTAGTGGGCTGTTAGTCTCATGATCAGAACAAGTAACTTAACATTAAGTCCTTTTTATGTTGTATGTAACTGAAAGTATTCAGCTCACATAACTAAACAGATGATTTAACCTAGTATATTAAATAGGGCAGTTGTCTAATAATTAAAACTCTTACTGACCTATTAGATTATTCTAATCATTCTGTAAGCTACTTTAGTTCTAAAAATTATTAACGTGGAAAAGAACATTCAGTTAGAAATCTACTGTGTTATAATGCACACGTTTTGCCCAAATTTTTTAGTGAAAAATAGGGATGCGCATTACAGTTGGGTGGTACTAAGAGTGTGCACCATACATGCGTACTGCTAGAGTGCGGGTGCGCGTTATACGTGACGAAATACGGTAGCTGTCTGTCTTTGAGGAAGTAAGTAAACTTTTCTGTGTCTGTTTTCTCATTTACACAATGAGAATGGATCAGATGTCTTCTAATGACCATTTTGGTTTTAAAATTATTTGTCTTTGAGTATTAAAAGGTAAAAATAGATTTTAAAAGAAGCTTTTTAAAAATTCATACGATTTAAATTTTAAAGGAAAACAGCACTTTATATGAAATTCAGATTCTGTTGTTTATTAACAAATGTTACTGACACACAGCCACGCTTATTCATTTACAGTGTCTGTGGCTGCTTCTTATTCCCGTGGAGGAGTTGAGTAACTGCAACACAGATCTCATGCCCAGAAAAGGCATTTACTGTCTGGCTCATTGCAGACAAAGTTTGCCAGTTTCTGGCCTCTTGCATTAATCCAGATGGGGGATGATAATGGGTGGGGCCAAGATAGCCATAGTGGCCACGGTGAAGCATGGTCTGATTCTAAGTATATTTTTTAAAGTGAAGCTGGCAGGTTTTGCTAATGGACTGTCTGCGGGGTGTTAGAAAACATTGAGTCAAGAATGACATTAGAGTTTTTAGCCTGAACAACTGGAAGGATATAAATGTTATTACCTTGATGGAGATGGTGTGGTAGGGTAAGACTGAAGGGATTATTAGGAGTTTAGTTTTGGACCTAGAACATTTGAGATGCCTGTTGCCTATCCAGGTGTAGCTGTGCTAGTGTTATATTCAGATTAACAGATACTCATTCCAGGTCTACAGTGTTGTAGGGCTGTGGGGCACAGAAAATGGTTTAACGTGAGATCCTTGGAACAGTTGGCATTTCCCTGATTGTGTTCTGTGAGACCTTTTTTCATGGGTATTTGGGTAAAGAAAGCCTTTAGTATGCTAGTAAGGATTGTGAACCTCTGGTAGGAACCATTTCCGAATTTAATTGTCCATCAAAATCTTTTCTGAGAATACTTCACATTTAGTGTTCTAAAGATAGTCTGAGAAATAATGGGGGAACTGTCAGGTCTGATTTGAATACAGTTAAACTACATTTTTGTTTTTGTTTTTTTTTAAGGTTTATTTATTTTTAGAGAAGGGAAGGGAAGGACAAACAAAGAGAAGAGGAGAAACATCAATGTGTGGTTGCCTCCTGCCCCTCAATGGGACTTGCCCTGCAGCCCAGGCACGTGCCCTGGCCTGGGAATCGAACTGGTGACCCTTTGGTTCTAAGGCCAGTACTCAGTCCATTGAGCCACACAAGCCAGGGCTACATTATTTTTTTTTCTAATGGAGCTATTTTGAAGACATGAAGAAAGAAAACTCTTCTTACGGTTTTTACCCCCCATTCCTTTTTAAACATACAATGAAACCCATTCATTTTAAGTATAGAGTTTTGAGTTTTGAATCTTTATGAACTTACAATCACTTCTCCATCAAGATTTCTGTCACCCCAAACATTCTCTTTGTCTTTCTATCAATTAGCGATCTTTCTCCCATTGCCCCCAGACAAATACTGGGGTTACTTTTGCCTTTTCTTCCCTTACAGTCTCAAAACTTGATTTTTTTTTTCAGTTTTATTGACCTATGATTGACAAAAATTATAGAACATGATGATTTGATAAACAATAGAAATTGTGAAATAGTTAACATATCCATCACTTTACATAGTTACCATTTTTTAAGATGTATTCTCTTCGCAAATTTCAAGAATACAACACAGTATCCTTAATTGTCATCACCGTGCTGTGTGTTGGTTCCTCATAATTCATTCATTGCTTATTGAACGTTTGCACCCTGTGACCAGCATCTCCTGTCCCCTTCCCCTTGCCTCCCAGCCACTGGCACCCACTCTTCCAGTCTGGTTGTGTGAGGTCAACTTTCCTATATGTGCAGTTTAGCTGTTCTGAATTCCTTGTAAAGGGAACTTATTTTGTGCCTGGAGTCAGCATGCCTTTTTTGGAGGTTCGTTCATGCTGTTGCATGTATCAGTGGGTTGTCCTTTTCATTGACAATTAGTATTCCACTGAATCGATAAGCCGCAGTTTATCTTCTCACCTGTTGAGGTTTCAATTTCCCTTTCTCTAAAGACAAATGAAGTTCAGCATCTTTTCATGTCTTTTTGGCAATTCATGTATCTTCCTTCGTGAAGTATCTGTTTACATCTATTTTATTGTCTTCTTTTATACTGAGTTTATTGGGTTGTCCAAAAAGTTCGTTTGGTTTTTTTCACAAGATGGCTCCGGTAGTACTTAGTTGTTTTTAACTTCATTCCAAACAGTTTTGTTGGATTGTATTGTGACAGCTGTCATATACGTGTGCGTTAAAAAAATTCATCAGTATTGTTGAATTTTTGTGTAGCCATTTTGATATTGAAAATGCAAGAAAATATGCAGCATTTTCCACATATTATGCCTTATTATTTTAAGAAACGTAAAAACACAACTGAAATGAAAAAAAAAAAAAAAAAAAAAGGTTTGTGCCATGTATGGAAAAGGTGCTCTGACTGGTGGAACGTGTCAGAAGTGGTTTGCGACGTTTCGTGCTGGAGAGTGCTCGCTGGGCGATGCTCCATGGCCAGGCGGACCAGTTGGAGCTGACAGCGGTGTCCATTGAGGACGATCAGCATTCTACCATGAGAGACATGGGAGATAGCCAACATACTCAGAATATCGAAATCATGCAGTTACTGGTGAAAATGAAAAATGAGTCTTTTACTTTACAGAAAAAATCATACAGACTTTTTGGCCAACCCAATATAACAGTTTTCTGTATATGTTGGGAATCTTTTATAAGACAAATATTCTATTCTATAGAGCTTACCTTTTATGTTTTTGTGGGAAAGCTTGTAATTACAGGTTTAATCTATTTGTAAAATATTGAACTTTTCTGATTATTTTCTTGTTTTTGTATTTTTCAGGGAATTTATCTGTGTCATCTGAGTTAAGGTTTCTGTCATGAAGCTGTTCATGACATTCCCTTTTTATCTCAAGGTCATCCAAGTCTGCAGCAGCGCTCCCCGTTCCGTTCATTCTTTTTTTCTGTTGATCGTTCTGGCTCTGAGGGCTTTATTCATTTTACCGCTCTCGTCTAAGAACCAGCTTTTGTTTTTGTTGATTTTCTCTATGTGCTTTTTAATTTTTTTTATTTCTCCTTTTATGCTTTCCTTCTACCTGATTTTGGAGCAATATTATTATTACTTTTCTTAAAGGTGGGATATTAGTGCTTTGAGACCTTTCTTTTTTCCTGAGACCTGTCTTATAAAAGTTTAAATTTCAATCTGAATTAGCAGCATCCCCCAAAATAATATTGTATTGTATTTTAATTAGTTCAACATATTTTCTAATTTCTTCCATGATTTCTTCATTAACACATGGATTATTAGCAAATTTTTCCAAATATTTGGGACTTGTCTGTCTTATTGTGACTGATTTATAATTTAATTCTGTTCTGCACAAAAAATTGTATTCTATAACATTTTAGTCCTTTTGAACCTACTTAGGGTTTTTCACAGTCCAGCGTGTGGTCTGCTTTGTGAGTCCCATGCACACTCACAAGCACATGTATTCTGCAGTAGTTGTGAATGTGCAGTGCAAATGTCATTTAGGTGAAGGTGGTTGAAAGTGTTCAGATCTTCTCTTTCTTTAATGTTTCCCCCCTAGTTTTGTTAATTACTGAAAGAGGTGTCTGAAGATCTCCATTCATTCATAAAAATATCCACACTAGCGTGTTCTCCATGATCTCACTGAAATGCCAACTAATTTGGTGTACTCACATGCAATGCCAAGTATTATATTTAATATGTTTGTTTAGCTTACACAACGTAGACGACCAGGGTTTGGCATCAGTAAAAGATCTCACTCGTTTTTTGTATAATGGCAGCTTCCCCCTTATATTAAACTTGAAGTCTGTTTTTCCCCCACAGTTGCAGTTCTGTTTAGCAGCACATTTCCGCGCAGGTCAGATCCAGGCAGTACATAGGTGGCAGTCAGCGTCACAGAGCATGCTAGAGGGGTTCATAGGAAACAAGTGAGGTGAGCTGGGTGCTTAGGGAAGAAGATTTACGTGGTTTGGTGAGACTTGAACTCGAAGTTCCAGATACAGATTCACAGAGACAGAGAGGATTGGTGTATATGCATTTTAGGGCTGGCAAGTTATGCATTTGAGGTTATTGAAAGTGATGACAGATACAATAAGATTTACACAAATCATGGTGAGGGACTGTCTTCATTTGTAAAATGGGGTTGTTATTGCTCACTTGTCTTAGAAGTCCCTGGAAGGTTATAGCTATTATTTTAATTATGTAGAAGTACAAGACACATGTTTCCTCTTATTTTCTTATACGGTACATAGACTGGTTACTTCAGCTACATCATTGACCATATCAGTTACCGCTTCAGTTTCTGGTCACGGGATGGACGCACCCACTGAAAGAAAGTAATTCTGTTACCTGCCTACAGAAGTTCTCATTGCTAGTTCTGATCTCAGTATATGCTTTTGTTTTCAGTGGCATGATAAACAAGGAAGTTATGAAAACCACATGTTAATGTTACTAAAACATTGTATATTGCCCCACTCACACACACACTCTCTCCCTCTCTTCTCAGTCACCCACTGTGGGTTGGTGCCTACCCTCTCAGGTCTTAAATACCATTTCTCTTTCAATTCTCATTTCAGTGAGTTAGAAAACAGTACTTGCTATTTTTTTGTATTCATTAGCTAGGACCTTATAGATATGTATTCTATGGTCTTTTCTGATCTTCTCCAAAGAACCTAAAAACACAAGAAGTAGAACTAGGGAATACTGCGCTGGACTGTTTTGATAGGAGGACTAAGGAAGTAGAGGTGAGAGATACTTCCCTAAATCTCCTCTCTGCGCTGTGATTTTTCTTCCCTTTCCATAGGAATAAGGTAAAAGGTTTCTGGTGAGGTAGAATACGATCCTGGAAAGACTAAATGAGTAGCTGAAATTACTCATGGTATTATGGTATTGTATTCGAGGACAGCCATGGCCACACAGGATGCTGCCGTTCCCAGAGAATTTGGAGTGTTTTATTTTGAGGCTTTTGTACTTTATAGTAGGTATAATTATGTCCTTTTGTTTAGTCTTTTATTTTCTCTTTAAGTGTACTTATAGGTGTTTGAGAACTCAAACGTGAGTCGGTGGGTTTTTTTTTAAGATTTTATTTATTTATTTCTATAGATGGGTGAGGGAGGGGGAGAGGGAGAGACACTTCCATGTATAAGAGAAACACCAATCAGTTGCTTTTAGCACGCGGACCAGGCCTGCAACCCAGGCATGTGCACAGGGAATTGAACCTGGGACCTGTCTGTTTGCAGGCGGCATTCAACCCACGGAGCCACACCAGCCAGGGCATGAGTAAGTTTTGAATGTATAGCCGATCTCTTTATGAAAGCATTTATATACATAGAGTTCAATATTGTTAAACTAAATAATCAGTCTGATGGATTCTGTCAGATTTCCAGATGGGGGTTTTGAAATTTAAGGTTGTTGCCAGTTATTTCAAGAATAGTATGAAATTTTCCCTGGCTGGCGTAGCTCAGTGGATTGAGCACGGGCTGCGAACCAGGCATCGCAGGTTCGATTCCCAGTCAGGGCACATGCCTAGGTTGCAGGCCACGTCCCCCAGCAACCGCACATGGATGTTTCTCTCTCTCTCTCTCTCCCCACCTCTCCCTTCCTTCTCTAAAAATAAATAAATAAAATCTTAAAAAAAATAGTATGAAATTTGAAGATATTTTTCAAAATAAAAACAATTTTAATTCACTTATTTAAAAACTGTAGAAGTCAAGGTCATCAAAATTTGAGAGTAGTAGAGAGGAGATCCATCACAAAATATTTTTTAAGTTTGCTTTTCATGTTTCTCAGCGTTCGTTTCTGTCTAATGCCGTATTCATTTGACTCAGTTAATTGTGTTTTGATTATAACCTGAAAATATATAAAAATAGGTAGAAAGTAAGTTAGGAAGAGAGATAATGACTGTAGAGATACTAGTCTTGTGGTTAAAGATTTTTAACTGGATTCTTTACAGAACTGGTGGCTCTGCATTTCATGCTTGACCGAGATGTCAGTAATTGAAATGTGTGGTGGTGTCGGCCTCCTTTCCATTTTCCTGGGGGAGAAGGGAGGGAGGGTTTGAAAGACATCTAACTGAAATGCCCTTGTTCCTTGATAGAGATGTGTTATGCGAGATCATCTCTCATGTAAAGAAAGGTGTCGCTGCTGTTTTTCACTGTGCACAGCCTTTCTAATCTGAATGGGAAATCTGTCTAGGGACCCAGAGGACAGTGATTAGCAGGCCCTTCAGAGTGTCAGAGCAGAATTACCATTGTAATGGTTTAGCTTCAGGATAAAAGGATTGAATTTGGGTTTGCCGTCTGCCAAACTCAATGAGTTGCCACGAGAATTTTCAAATGTGAGAGGCGTTTACTTAAAGCAATTTGGCAGGTTTGAATAAACTCATAAATTGCAGGTTTGAAAGGAGCCAGTCCTGGCTTCTTCTCGTGGAGGCAGGACTGTGCAGCAGCCAGGCCATGCGCTCAAGCTGACAGTCCATTCCCAAGGCTTGCCTCTTCACCAAATAGAATGACATAGGCACAATGAAGAAAAGATACTTTGTTCTGAATCTCTGGAGGAAAGAGAGGAGACAACTCTATATATAACTGTCCCTCCCTAAATTAAATATACCTTCAAATGATGCTAGTAAAATGATTCTTTGTTTTAATAAACCTTAACCTGACGTTTTCTCTAATTTTTCTCAGTACGTATAATAAACCTATATCTTCACACCCGTCACATTTGTCTCACAAAGTAAGACAAACATTTAGAGTTTTGGGGAATACACTACTCAGCTCACAAACTAGATTATACAGGTTGCAGGCAAATATTTTAGAGGGAGCTCCAGCCTTCCCTGCCTCTCAGGAGCGTTGGTCCAGTGTGGCAGCTTCCTGGTGAGCCACTGCTCCCTGAATGCCTGAGGTGGGGCCCGCACCCTCCGTGCGCATGCACCCCCCCCCCCCATAGCCAGGCCCTCTTTCCTGCCTTAGTGGTTAGTGGTTTATGTGCACTCCAGAAAAAACTCTTAGATATAAGTACTTAAAACTTTGAGAATATCTGTAAAATATTCTCTCGTAATAAATAAAATAAGGTCTATGTGGAAGCCTATTGACATTTTCAAGTCATTGGGTTACAGTTTCATAAAAAAGTAATAATTTGATTGTTGCTGATTTTCATAGCCTGAAAATGTAGAAGGTTTTTCAAAAATGTTTCACAAGGAGATACAGGTATGCAAAATGATTGATTCAGATGAGAAAGCATACAATATTGTTAAAAGTACAGTAAATATATTGTTTATATATTAATCTTCACTCCTTAAAGTACAGTTGCATATCGAGGTCGTCTGATTAAAATCCTATAGTAAATTAATGAAACTTAACCCAGTGACAGATAAGATTCTCTAAAAGACCATCATGGACGTTCTTACTAGAGAGCTCGTGAACCCCTGAGATCCAAGGGGCCTCCAAGTTGTTTACTGCGTGTGAGGTACTCCAGTAGGAGTGAGTGGGTATTCACTGCTTTAGGAAACATGGTGTGAGAAAAACGTGTTTAGAAATTGACAGGTGCTGATTATTTTTTTCTTGCAAAGAGGGACAATGCTAAATAAAATTTAATTTGATTCCAAATCAATACCATTTTATACTCCCATCCATATTGTGGCTTGCTGTTTATTCTGCATTGGGACAACAATACCATCCTTTCAACTAGAATTTTCACAATTAAAAGTTCCATACTTTTGGAAAGCAGTCCATATGGATATATGCAGAAGTGTGACAAGGTGTATGTAGTCTTTATAAGGCTTCAGTCGCTGCCATACCAAAATCATATGACTCACCTAGAGCTGTGCAAGCTCTCTGGACTTTTGGTCTAGCCCTGATGTTGTGTGGCAGGGGGTAGGGCTTTGGAAACCAGCAGGGGGCTTTCCCCCACCTGTACAGCTGTTCGGTGAAGCCCCTCCGTGATCCTGATAAAATGGGCCTTGTCTTAGGTAATTGAGTAAGCTCTCACAAATACAAACTCAGTATGAAAAACGTCCTCCTTTTGATTCTTACGAGAATCCATTGAGGAGTAGCTTCTGTACACATAAAATGTTATCTAGATTGACATTTTCCATAGGCTCAAGTTTGTGTTGTTGCAAATACTTTAAAAACAGATTCTGGGCATAAAATAATAGGGCAGTATGTGTTTACAAGAGGGGACCCAAAAAAATGGAATTTATTTATAAAAAAATGTGTATGTATTCTTAACATATTTAAACTTGAGTCACCTTCAAAGTACTCTCTGTTTCATTCATTAACAACTGTCAAGACTTTTTTCCCACTGCTCAAAACAGTTTTTGAACTTGTCAGTTTTGTTTTAAAGATTTAATTTATTCATTTTTAGAGAGAGGAAGGGAGTGGGGGGGGAGAGAGAGAGATACATTGATCAGTTGCCTCTTGCACATCCTCAACTGGGGACCTGGCTCGCAACCCAGGCATGTGCCCCAACCGGGAGTTGAACCAGCAACCCTTCAGTTCACAGGCTGGCACTCAGTCCACTGAGCCACACCAGCCGGGGCTAAATTTACTCACCAGTTTTGATGCCTTTTGGTGCTTCTGCCATTTTTTGTGTCACCTCTTCCACATCAGCAAAAACATTTCCCTTTGAGGACTTTTTCTATCCAGGGAAACAAAAAAACGTCGAACTGGGCAAGATACATGAGTAGGGAGGGTGGGGCATGGGGGTCATGCTGTTTTTGGTTAAAAACTGCTGAACACTCAGCATGATTGTGGGCAGGTGCGCTCATGAATCACCCATCATGAAATGGGCAAATGCACTAAATCTTCCCCCCCCAAAAAAACAACAAACCACTGAAGCCAGATGCAGCCTCTCACAACAACACCAAGCTGATACACTGATCCAGATGGGTTCCTAGAACACCTCATAGCAAGTGAAGCCGGTACTGCAAGGGGCCTGCCCTCCAGAAGGTAATTCTGTTTTGGGGGGTCCTCTCTTATTTCCTAAGCAATATTTTTGCAGTTCATATAAGAAGTCTTTCCATTTAATCTTATATTTCATGTATCTCTCAGACTATATTGAATTTATCATGTAATCCTTTTATTTTCTTGTACCTGTTTATTCTTAAATATTCATGTCTCTATCCCTTAAGTAAATGTGCTGCTCACTGGCTGGGATAATGCATTTTGATTTTTAAAAAATATGTATTTCTATTAAATAAATGTATATTCTATACAGATACTCGAACATTAATTTAAAATATGAGCTTATTAAAGAATTAAAATTATTTAATAGGAAAATAGGCGAGAGATTTCGCACTGTATTTTCTATAGTTTATTGCTTTCATACGTTTCTTCAGTGTCGAGTTCCTCGTGTGCAGGCAAAGCATTTTTAACCCATTCACTTTGAGTTACTGAACATTGAAATTGAATTGGCAGAGAGTTAAGAAAACCTATGTTCCTTATTTTATTTAATTTGCTAGTAATTTTAACCCTTACATTTAATTTCTCCTGACATTTCAAGTGTTGTGATATTTATTAGTCGAATTATTCAGATACTACCATTGTGAAATTTTAATAGTGTATTAATGATTCAGATTATTAATATTAAGATTGTTTCAGATAAGCTTATTTGGTAGCTCATCTTACGGCTTACTTCTGTTTTGGATAACCGAGTATTGAAAATTTAATTTCAAAAGTCACACTTACGAATAACAGACTCCTCCTTTATGAGAATGACTCTGAATCCTGTAGTGCAGAATGACGTCAGTACATGTGTTTTTTTATTCTCTCAACCTTTAATGCTTTTGTGGGCGGAAACATTTAATCTTTAATGAATATTTTAAATGTTTAAATCATTTTTTAAAGTTTTGCCTTTAAACTGACATAGCATCAGCTTATTTCGTTTAACCACTTTGTAGAACATATCTCTGAGCAAGCCAACAGATTGACGAATTTACTTTGTGACACTAATTTATTTTATGAGTCCACCTAACGGTGATGGCAGTATGCTCTGTTTAAGTAAAGTACTTTGATTACTGAATTCAGATTCTGTGGAACTACAGCACACTTGTGGAGATTATAAGACTCATTTACTGACTGCCAACCAATTCACGTCACAAACTTCTACTGAAAAACGGCTATTAAGCTGGCGAGAAGTCAAGACTTCAGTACAAAGATCTGGATTTAGTAATACAAACGAGTTCAGGACAAAAGTAATGAATTTACCGATTATTTATTTGATCACTTGATGCTTGCTCTTCAGAGCTTTCACTAAGGGCGGATACTTTCTAGAGTGATCTCTCCAGTGTATTCTTCTTGGGCACTCTTGCCCCCTGACCGTGTCTCCAGGGAGCATTGCCAGTGTGGTCACTCTGCAGGTGGCTGCCCACCTTGAACTCAGATCACCTCCATTCCACACTGCCCCAGAGTGGCTGACGCCCCTATCACACAGAAGGCTTTCCAAAATGCAGCCTGTCCTCTTCTGCCCTGAGACAGGACTCCCCCACTGCCTCCTTATGGAAATGGCGCCAGTGGCCTGGGGGTCATGCATTCTGCATTTCACTTTCCAGTCTCTCCCTGCTCTGACTCCTGCACTACCTCGTTCTCTCGGGTTCTGTTTCCACTGTTGGACTAGATCCCGGCAGTACTACATCTAGTTGTAGCTAGAGCTTTCTGTATAATAACAAGCATCATCCCACTCCTGGTGTGGGATTTCACAGGCTTGTTTTCCTGTGTGGTCAGCATGCAAACTGGTCAACACAGAGTTCCCAGCCCACCCTTGTCTGGTGGGCACCTGCCCTCCAGCTTTGTTCCATGCCACTCCCCTCATCCGCTTCTACTCGCTGTGCCTTCAGCAGTGCACGGTGCCCAGAACACTCCTTGTTTATGTGGTGTATTATAGTGACCTCTGCAGTGGATGCGGGGGACTGGGTTCAGGAAAAACCACAAAAAAGATTCGCCGTAATGCTCCAGAAGTGAAGGATCAGCAAAGAGAGACATATTTCCTAAAAATACTACACAGTACTCGGCAGATTTTTAAAATCAGTGCATAGCAATTATTATGCCATAGAAGTAGTCTTCACTTTGTTGTTCATAACCTCTTAAAGGAATAGTTCTATTGTTTTAATCTAATCCAGTATTGTGTTAACAGTTGTTTAAAGCATCTACTTAAACTCATTGAACAAATAGTTACTAGTGTTGTAAATGATTCATTCTTCAACAAAAAGAGAGGTATGATACTAAAAAATTGCAGTCAGAACTTTGGTCATAAAAAGTGTTTTCATGGGGAATAAGGACAGTTTTAAACTCACAATAACCAATTTATTATTTTCTGTGGGAATTTTAATAAAAGATTTTTGAAAAATCCCTAAACCTAATAATATAAAACTAATATATAATAGGACAGATCCAGGGTTGAATTACTTCTAACAGTGGAATCAGAGCTGATGCCTTTGGTTAACCATCAGCTAATTAGCTTTTTTTTTTTAAGATTTCTTTTATTTATTTTTAGAGGGGAAGGGAGGGAGAAAGAGAGGGAGAGAAACATCAATGTGTGGGTTGCCTCTCATGCGGGCCCCATGGGGAACCTGGCCGGCAACCCAGGCACGTGCCCCAATGGGGAATTGAACTGGTGACCTTTTGGTTCTCAGCCTGTGCTCAGTCCACTGAGCTACACCAGCCAGGGCTGAGCATCTGCTATTTTTAGTCCCAGGATACATCCCTACTAAATAGTGTGAAGATCCTGTCCTTGGTAGTTTAAGGTTTTGTCAGTGTTCCTCCCCGCTTGCGGGTATATCACTGACATCTTTTCCAAAATAGGCCAGTTCTGTATATATGGAAAGAGATCTGATGCGGCAGGTGACTCTTTTCTTTGAACAGTTAAGTGTCCTAGGGAGTTCCTGGGCAGCCTGACAGTGTGTGCCCGCCTCTTCACAGCGCTCCTGAGGACGCAGGTACAGTTCATGCTTTCACCTGAGCTGAGGAGCCGCACCACACAGCCCCCACCTTGTGACTCACCATCCGTGTGTCTGCAGTTTAAGGGCCCTTGGCTGCTTAAAATGCTTTCTAGCATTTATCATTTTCTCACTGCTTTTTAAATTTTTGTTTCTGTTGGTAATTGCATGTTACTAAAAGTTTATGGGCTCATTATTATTGCCCTTATTAGATATGGTGTCATTTTTAATACCCATAAAACAGCTTGAAAAACAGGACAAACATGTAGCCACAAAGAATACAGGAATGGCCAAGAAATCAAAATGACCATGCATAATCAGCTTGATTAATGAGAGTTGTTTTATTGACTGTAAAAGAAAGTTTCAAAGTGCGTAAGTAGAGGAACTTACCTTGCTTTTTCCTCTTAAATAAACTCTCTGAACTCGAGCAGAACACTTATCCCACTCACAGCTGGTCCTGCTGTGGAGGAAAAGTTTCTAAGGCGTTCTAGAACTGATACCTGCTCTTAAAAGTTTGCTGCTGTACGCACCTGATTTATCTTATACCTGTTTTAAAATGAGGTTTTTAGATTGCTATCTAGATTCCCACTTAAACGGAGGCATACTGGCAGTTTACTTCAGAAGTAAAATGTTTTTCATTCCAAAAGGAATGTGTTTACATTCCAAGTCCTGTTTGTTATTATTTGGTTCTTCAAGTGTGGCTAAGTAACCCAAACCCGCCTTCCCAGCTGTCCCTGAATAGCTCAGCACAATGAAAAGTGTCCAAGTGCTTTATTACACGGTGGTGGGGATTCCTGTCTTTTGTTGGATTTTACCAGTGGGGCAGCTGATACCTGTCTTGTGTGCCTTACAGACTGGTTAAGAGGTAAAATGGGATAAGAAAGGTGAAATTCTTTACAGACCGTACACTTTAAAAATAAAGACTTTCATTCGAATTTCATGGGGGGTGGGGATAAGGGCCTTTAAAGAGTGAAATGATTTGATTAGCATAATTTTTTTCTGACCAAGGAAATCCGATGAGTTTCGGTCTAGAACAGAAATGGCAGGGCATAAGACCTCGCTGATTTGCCTCCAGTGCATCCTAGAGGTCAGTGCTACCAGATGATGTTGGAAGAAATGGTTGGCCTTGTTTCTTTCCCCTTTTTGTTCTCCCTTGGTCTTAATTTGATGGTCAGAGTGTGAGTGGGCTGTTGACCATGAAACGAGGTCTTCTGACACCTTACGAAACAACAGAGAAAAAACAGTTAAGGTGGAGACCAGCCAAAGTTAATTACCTCGGTTGTCACCATAATGACACATCCAAAAATAGTTGGAGCAGAGTGGACTGGGCAGTGGTGACATCTGATTGTTCTGGAACAGGCAGCTGTATCCTCTCTTTGAGGTCCTTAGATTGTGCTTGGTGACTCGGAAATCTCATAAATGTCTCCTAGCAGGACGGTTACCTTTCAGTGTCTCCAGGCCACACTGGAAGAAGAAGAGTTGTCTTCAGCCACACATTCAATACACAGACACTGACAAAAATGGCTGACCCAAAAAGGGCTGTTATGTAAATTTACAATTTTGTGTAAGCCATCGGGGCTGTGGGTTGGATACCCTTGGATGACTCAGAAATCTCATAAACATCTCCTAGTGAAAACCAAACTCCTTTGAAGAGTCCCTGTTGAAAGCAGGGAGGGTACAGTAGCATTACCCGAAAGTCTTAGGACCAGTTGGGCTGAGCGAACAGTGTTCTCACTCAAGGATGCTCGGGGTGGGTTCGTTCTCACTGTCAGCCCCTGGAGGTGCATGTGCGGGCCAGTCTGCACGCACGTTCTTACGTGCGTCCACACGGGTCACCAATTGTGATCCTTCCCCCACCCACGCTTGCTCTCAGTCTGTCGGGGCGCACGGTGTGAGCTCCTGTCAGAGCACTTGCCGTGCTGCACTGGGCTTGCACGGCCGTTCGTGTCTCCCTGAGCTGACCTGTCGCCTCGCAGTCAGGGTCCGCAGTCAGGGTCCGCGTCTCCTTCTCCATATCCTTCGGCAGGCGATCCGTCTTTGGTGCATGATCAGTCATTTGTAAAAATAAGTTTCTTTTCCTTCCTGTAGGCCAGTACTTATCCTGAATACATATGTGCTTCATGTGTTCTTATTTTCAGGATTTTTTGTCAGTATGATACCCTACAAGTGTCTACCACCATTCCCCCACCGCCATCACTGACACTGCAGGCGTACTTAGTCAGGTGTTGCCGCCCACTTCCGTAGACTGCTCACAACTGACAGATTTTCAGAGTGTCATTTTCTGGTTCCTGCTCTTCATCTTTCACAGAACAAGGCTCTATTAAGCTTGCAATTTGTATTTTTATGTCTTGTCCTCTGTTGCCCAACCATGTAGTCTCCTAATGTCCATTTAAAATACAGTTAGCTTTAAAGGACCTTTTCATCATAAAGCAATGATGTGGCTCTACAAGTACTAGTGTGTAGTCTGAATTGTAGATCATGTAATTCTTTCAAAAATTTGTCATTCCTGTTAAGTCTACTATATATAAATAATACAATCTCATTGTGTCATACTATATTTTGCATAGGAAGAAATAAATACTTATGAAACATGGCTTTTTTTCCCCCTGAGATCATTACTACTTTTTCTGTTTCTGCCTTTCTGGAACATATTATTCTCAAATAAAAGTATTTGATATATTTTTTAGATTAGTAGTTGATGTATGAGGTACGTCCGGAAAAACCCCAGCCACTGTTAATGTAATGAGAAGGGTTTGCATGATATTGAAGAAACCTGGCCGCCAAGGAGAGTGGACTGGAATGCGCATGCGTGAACAAGGACGACTTCACTATACTGGTCAGTGTGGATGGTAGGCTCCATTGAGTGAGCTTGTGTACTGTGTGGCTGTTGCATTCAAAATGACTGAGTGAGTAGAGCAACAAATCTGCATCAGATTTTGCATTGAGCTTGAACGTTCCTTCACGGAAACTATTCAGTGATTCAGAAGGATTTCAGGGACAGTGCAATGAGTGCAGCGCAAATCAAAGTTGGGCACAAACACTTCAAAGACGGTCAAGAATCTGTTGAAAGTGATCCACCTTCTGGAAGGCCTGCAGCCCGCAGAACACCTGAGAATGTTGAATGGGTACGGGCTGCAGTCAGCAAAGATCGGCAGCTGGCAGTGTGGGAAGCAGAAGCCAGTCTGGGGATTCCGGAACTACTGTGTCGGAGATTGTGATGCAGGCTCTTGGCGTAAAACATGTGGGAAAATTTGTTCTGTGGCTTCTGCTACCAGAGCAGAAGGAACATCGTGCTGCAGTTGCTAATGACTTGATCCAAACCACTACCAGTGAACTGGATTTCCTCAAGAAGGTCATAACTTTGAAGGCGACTGAGGGTCTGTTGTCCTATGTATATAATTTTTTGTATCTTATTTCTTCTTCAGTAAATGTTTTTATTTTTCATATTGCGTGGATGGATACTTTATGGACAGACCTGGAAATTTATGTAACGGGTGTTCGCGCGTGCGTGTGTGTCTTCTAACATGTCTCTTTCTACCTTTTCTTATTTTATCTATGGTAACTTATTGCTGCTAAAACCAGGTACAGATGCTCATTAACTTACAAGTTGTCCTAATAAATCTATCCTTAGTTGATGATATTGTAAATTGAATATGCATTTAATAATCTGACCAAACATCGTAGTTTAGCCCAGCCTACCTTCAAGGTGCTCAGGACACTTACATCAACCTATTTAGGGGTTTTTGGTGAGCAGTTGCTTTCCTCTTCCCCTTCTCAGAAACAGGAGACACGGGGCTTGGGGCCACATGACAAGATGCAAAAGCACAGTGTCCCAAGGACACTGGCAGCACAGTCCCCCATAGCTTACAGGTTGTTTGCCCCATGATCCTGGGGCCGACTGGGGGCTGCGGGTTCCCGCCACTCTCCGGCATCCCCAGAGTATCGCACTCAACATCGCTAGCCCCCGAGAAGATCCACATTCAAAATTTGAAGTGTGTGTACTACCACTGGCACCGCTGTAAAGTCAGGATCTAAATCCTGTATACTAAAGTGAATCCAAGTGTCAATATGATAATATGGTAAAGTGTTAGATAGCATCATGGGAGGTAAAGAAGATAGGCTGAGCTTCTGCCCCTGACTGTGCCTCTGATGTTTCGACCCCCACATTTCTCGGTGAAGCAGCACAGTCATCTCCGCGTGTCATCACAGCTGAGAGACTGCTCTGTGAGACAGACGCAGGTCAGGTTGCCCAGAGAAGGTGATGGTGCTGAATTGTCTTTGGCTGTCCACAGAAACATAGCAGTTCTGATGCATCTTTTTAGTACAGGCATACCTTGTTTTATTGCACTGAGCTTTGGTGTGCTCCGCACACACTGCACTATTTACAAACTGAAGTTTCCCGACAACCCTGTGTCCAGCAAGGCTTGGTGCTGGTTTCTAACAGCATTGGCACGCTTTGTGTCTCTCACTTTTTGGTAATTCTTGCAGTATTTCAAATATTTTCATTATTTTTATATTTGTTATGGTGATCTTTGATTAGTGATCTTTTATATTACTATTGCAGTTGTTGTAGGGCACTATGAACTGCACTCATATAACACAGCAAACTTAACCAGCAAACGTTTCAATGTGTTCTGCTTCCAGCCAGCCAGTTCCCTGCCTTTTGTACTCCTCCACCCTCTCTTCCCTGAGACACAACAGTGTTGAAACCTGGCCACTTTGGCCTCTAAGTGTTCAAGTGAAAGGGAGAATCACACGTCTCCCACTTTAAATTGAAAGCTAGAAATGTTTAAGCCCAGTGAGGAAAACATGTCAAAAGCCAAGATAGGCTGAACGCTGGGCCTCTTGAGCCACTTAGCCAAGTTGTAAATGCCAAGGGAAAGTTCTTGAAGGAAACTAAAAGTGTTACACAAATGAACACACAAGTGATGAGAAAGGGAAACAGCCTTATTGCTGATGATGAAAGTTAGTGGTTTGGATGGCAGAGCAAGGCAGCCACGACATTCCCTCACACCAGAACCCGATCCAGAGCAAGGCCCTAACTCTCCCCGGGTCTGTGAAGGCTGAGAGAGGTGAGGTGGCTGCAAAAAAAAGTCTGAGGCTGGAAGAGGTGGGTTCATGAGGTTTAAGGAAAGAAGCTTCCTCAAAATAAAAATGCAAAGTAAAGCAGCAAGTGTTGATGGAAAAGTGGCAGCAGGGTGTCCAGAAGACCTAGCTGAGATGAATGAAGGAGGCTCCACTAAACAACAGATTTCAGTGCAGACAAAACAGCTCTTTGTATTGGAAGAAGACGCCATCCAGGACTTTGCACAGCTGGAGAGGATAAGGCAGTTCTGGCTTCCAAGCTGCAGAGGACAGGCTGACCTTCTGGTGAGGGGCTAATGTGGCTGGTGACTTCCAGTCGAAACCAGTGCTCATTTACTGTCCAAAAGAATTAGGCTTAAACCTGTTCTCCCTGTGCTCAGTGGAACAGGCAGAGCACAGGGATAAGTCTGGATGACTACACACTTAAAGCCCACTGCTGAGACCTGTTCAGCAAAGATACCTTTCACACTAGCACTGCTGCTCATCAGCTGTGCAGCTGGTCGCCCACGAGCCTTGTGGGAAATGGTACAAGAAGATGAATCTTTTCTCCATGCCTCCAAACACAACATCCCTTCAGCAGCCCATGGATTAAGGATTAATTTTGACTTTCGCGTCTTATTATTAAAGAAATATACTTCATGAGGTTATAGTCACTATAGTGATTTCTGTGATGGATCCAGGCAAAGTAAATTGAAAACTTTCTGCAAAGGATTCGCCATTTTAGGTGACAGCAGGAACATGTGATTCATGGAAAGTGAATCAAGATTAAAAAATTAGCAGGAATTTGAAAGAGGTTGATTCCAGCCCTCTTGGGTGCCTTTGAGGGTTTCAAGACCTCAGCAGAGGAAGTGACTGCAGATGTGGAAATAGAGAGTTCCAAAAGTGGAGCCTGAAGATGGGGCTGAATTGCTGCGATCTCGTGATAAGACTTTAGTCATTGAGGAAGTACTTCTTATGGCTGAGCAAAGAACGTGGTTTCTTGAGCTGGAATCTGCTCCTGGTGAAGATGCTGTGCAGATTGTTGAGGCGACAACAAAGGATTTGGGATATTAAACCAACGAGCTGATGAAGTAGCAGCAGGGTTTGCGAGGACGGCCTGGTCTGGAGGGAGTTTTGTTGCCGGTAAAGTGCTGCTGAGGGCATCACATGCTACAGAGAGGTCGCTCCTGGACGGGAGGGTCAGTCGATGCGACATGTGTCCCTGTTGACTTCAGAAAACCCCACAGTGTCACCCCAGCCTTCAGAAAACATTACCTTAGTAAGTCAGCAGCATCTAATCAGGGCAGGGTCCTCACCTGCAGAAAACTTGGACTCACTGAAGACTCAGGTAATGGTCAGCCCTTTCTACCTGTAAAATATGTTTAAGGTGTACATTTTTAGATACAATACTTTTGCATACTTAATAAACTATAGTACATTTATGTGCACCAAAAATGTGTGTGATTTGTGTGACCTGCTTTATTGCAGTATTTGTTTAGTTTTTCAGCGTGTCTGCGACTGAACTACTTCTCCAAAGTACGCCTGCCTGTATTGGGTCTCTAACAACTCTGTGAATTTCTGCAGTGTGCTTTGATTTGTGAACATCACTTTCTGTGTCGGACTTACCATAGAGAAACTGTTAAGTGCCAACAGCAGAGTAGGTGCTTGTTTAGCCATCTGTTAACTGAACATTGGAGGCTGGGAAAACAAGGAACGTGGAGTCAAGGGACTTTAAGTAATCCAGAGAAGTAGGTTGCAGACTATCACAGAGTCTACATAGAGTTTTGACAGAAATCGGGTTGGGTGACATAAAGGAGAGGGAGTTGATGTGGCTGGGAATGCCAGTCTGAGAAATTCAGATTCTGAGGAAGAGTAATGGAGAGCCGCTTCCTATCAGGAAAACAGAAACTGCATGAGGTGCCCCAGGGTCTTGGATTCCGTCATTTCTCACAATGTTGAGATGCCATAGGGTTTTCACTCTTGTTTTATCTATCAGCCAGCCTATGGTGAAACTGGTTTCATTTTTGTCATTTCACTTAAAGTTGCAGAACAAAACAGTGACATTAGATAAGATCTTCCAATGTTTCAGCAGAGAGAATTAATAAAGGAATTGGTTACACAGGTGTCAGGAACTGCTGAGGGGAAAAAGAGACAGGGCATGGTACAGATTTAGAAACTGTAGGAAGTAGCTGTTACCCTGATGGCCGGGAAACGAAAGAGAGTGGCTCCGTTACTACACCTTAGACACTCAGAAAGTTTGGTGCAGAGGTGCAACCGAGACCTGACAGTGGGGGCCTCAGCAGCAGAGGTACAGAGACTCCTTCGGCCACTGTCCGCAGGCAGGGGCCAGAGCCCTGGGCACCGGGGCGGATGTGGGGGAGCACTCTGTCCGGGAAGGGGCCCTCCTGCACTCAGCTGGGGCATCCACCCATCCCTCTGCTTTAACATCCAGCTGGCAAAGAGGACGTCGCACCCATCACATGGAGCCCTAGACCCAGCACCTGAAAGCAGTTAGCAGGTCATTTTGGAGCTTAGTAAGAAAAATGTTCTGAAAATGCTGTGGGAAGATGGTGGTTCTGCCAGCTTTAATAGGCTGGGTTGGAGTTAAGTAGACCCCAGATTTGCTTTCACCCATCTACAAGACATCCTCACTTAGTGTTTAAAGTGGGCATTTCAAGCTTAATATTTGATTCCGTATCACTTAGCCTTTAGCTTCTCATTGGGGGAGCCACCATCTACCTTTCATTCATTGATGTCTCCTGTCCCCTCACTCCAACATCTAACCAGTCAAGTCCTGTCAGGGGACTTCCTTTTAGCATCTCTTTTACCACCTGCACCGCTGTCCAGTTTCACTTCTGCCCCCTGGGCTAGACTGAAGTTGAGACTGGGTTGTCTTGTTGTTTGGTGGGTTTGCCCCCAGTAGTCCATTCGCAAAATAGCAGAATGAGCCCTTGAAGACAAGTCCTATTACGTCACTCTGCTGCCTCTAAAACCTTCTTTAAATTCAGGTCAGCCAGGTTCTTTGTCAGGCTTGACTTTAGTTGGCAGGGTGACGATGGAATTAAAAATAAATACCAGTCACTCTTCCTTTCCTTGTTTCCCTACTAGTTTGTTGTCCAGGCTTTGTTTTTCCAGGTGAATCAGTCATATGGTTTTTCTTTGTTCGTAAAGTCTTTTATATTCATTTTAGATTTATAAAAGAAATATTCCATTTTTTAATGTACTGAGCAGGTTCACTTTTACAAGGCATTAGGGACTGAAAAGAAGAGTGGCAATTGATTAATTTATGAATATGAGTCATGAGAAATTTCCTAGAAACAACAAAAAATAGGAGGGATGGATAACAGACGCCTGTGTATGACTGACTCCCCCAGATAGAGCAGCGCGGGTCTAGGGAGACGATGCGTGAGGTGGGCATGGTTGGGAAGGCTGAGGGCTGGCCAGGGCGGGGAGCTGGGCACGCACAGGAGGCCTGGGGCCCATCTGACCAGGGGCAGGAAGCACGGATGTCCCACAAGGCACCGGGGACAGAGGGTTGGAACAAGTGCGAGACGTTTGCACATACTCACTGCTCTCGTGGTTTCCTTGTCCAGGCAGAGGGAGAAGACAGCCTGAAGAAGATGCAGCTGATGGAGCTGGCGATTCTGAATGGCACCTACAGAGATGCCAACATCAAATCACGTAAGGATGAGACTGGGGCCGGGCTGACCACCGCCTCAGCTGTTTGTCCGCACACCTTTCTCCCCTTGGTGGCACAGCACGGGAACCGTCAGAGTAAAGGGCGGAAACGATGGTCACTTGACCCATTTTTACTGCTTTCGCAAACTGTGAATGCTGTACTTGTTTGTACTGTATTCCAGCATGTCTTCCAAGTTTGGGGTTTACAAACTTTTATTCTTTTGATAAATTTCAACTTCTAAACTCAAGAGTTTAATGAAATTTCCTATTCTGTTAACTACAGATTTAAGGCTTCATATTTAAACTTCTAGATTATTTTGTTACATTCATGAAAAGGACAAAAAATAAAAACTTTTAGAGCTAATATGGAATGTGTCTGAATGCAGTGATCTTTCTGTTGAATTCTGTCCTTTCAACTTCCTTGCATGTTTCCCCTCCAGTATTTTTTCTCTGATGATTTTATATGTGAGTTCACAGAGGACAGTAGGTGTTAACTATTTTAATCCAGTTTTTTCCTTTATTTGTATTTGGATATGCTTTCACAAGTTATATAAGAGGATGCTTTTTTTTATATTTACAATGAAATGTGAAATTTATATTTTAAGAAAATCTGCCCTGGCTGGCATAGCTCAGTGGATTGAGCGCGGGCTGCGAACCAGGCATCGCAGGTTCGATTCCCAGTCAGGGCACATGCCTAGGTTGCAGGCCATGTCCCCCAGCAACCGCACATTGATGTTTCTCTCTCTCTCTCTCCCCCTCTCCCTTTCTTCTCTAAAAATAAATAAATAAAATCTTTAAAAAAAAAATCTAAGGCGAGATTAATTTTTTTAAAGAAATTGAATTTTAAAGTTCTAGGCAATTTTCCAAAGTGTAGACAACCTATTGGGTTCAGAAGTGGTCACTTGACAGACAGTTGGCTTCCGTTTCCTCGGGAGAATGAGCATGTCTCTAACGTCATGCACTGAGGAATGAGACATTCATTGTACAGGGTGGGGCGGAAGTAGTTGTGAGTATGCAAAAACAGTTGATTCTTGTAATTGTATTATCTTCCATACAAACAGCTGCAAACCCACTTTCGCCCCACCCTGTATTGTTTTGTATGAGAAGTTAGTTTCTATATGTGCAGGAAGTTTATATGTAAATAGTAGTTAGTTGGCTTATTTAATATAGTAAAAATTATTCTTTCTTTAATTTTAAACTGAATCTACTCTTTTAGAAATATGCCAAGACTGTTTCTGTGGACTCCAATTGCAAAATATTTTTTAAAATATCTTTTAATGCGAGTGTTCTTCTTGTGCTTTTGCATGTACCTTTAGCCTTATGAGATCTTAAAAACATAGATACATCAACTATATAAACTAAATATAACCTATTAATGGTCTCAGTTTTTTTTTTACAGTGGCTTTTTAATTTTTGCACATTGATTCTTAATCATGTTGGGAAGGGGAGCCAGTGCATTTGATCGGTATGCTTTGGCATTGTTGTGTGATCAGCGCATGTACTAATGGTTTCCTTTTATTTTTCTTCTTTCCTGCTTCTTTCTTTCTTTTTCCACTTCCCTCTCGTTTTCTGTGTTTTGCACTGCTGTCTCTGTACTTCCTTCTGAATTTCTTTGCTTACTGTAGCAGCCCTTGCCTTTTCTCTTGCAGCCACAGCCCAGGCCGCTCCAAGGATTATTACTGGGCCGGCGCCTGTTCTCCCCCCAGCTGCCCTGCGCACCCCGACGCCGGCCGGCCCCACCATAATGCCTTTGATCAGACAGATACAGACCGCCGTCATGCCAAACGGAACTCCTCACCCCACTGCTGCAATAGTTCCTCCCGGCCCCGAAGCTGGTTTGATCTACACCCCCTATGAATACCCCTACACATTGGCACCAGCTACGTCAATCCTTGAGTATCCCATTGAACCGAGTGGTGTATTAGGTAAGTTGTTTTCTCTGTAGGGCTAACATTTTTCTTCTAAACTTTTGCCCCAGAAGACTTTGAAATCATTACCTCAGTGTGAGAGAGGCAAGACAAGCTTCCACTAGGAAAGACTGAAGACTAATTCTTTGTTGTTTCAGCCCCTCGTAAGGGTTCCCCTTCTAAATAATAGCATCTAAGACTTGGTCAGATTTGCTTTGGTAACTCAGATTCACTTCAGGTGGGTAAATCTGAACATTTCAACAGGACACACTTGTCACATTTGACCTCCCTGCAGTCCTCCTGAGCTGCAGATCCTCCCCGAGCACGTTCCCACCTTCAGTTTTGCCACGAAGTCAGATTCTTTTCATCTCAGAAATTTATTTGTCAGCTAAATTTTAATTTTCTACGTGAAAATATTTTGAGGTTTTTAAAACTGCTGTAATTGTGTGTGCTTTCCAATATTTGTGATCATTTAAAATATGAAAGCGTCCTAGTCAGTAGCTGCATCCCTCAAGTTTTTTCGTTTTTTCCTTTTTTGAAGTCCTGGTTAATATTAAACCTAAGAGAAATCATGAAAACTCATGGTTTCAGTAGCACAGTATGGAATCAATGAGTAAAGACCAAGTCACTGAGGTAGATTCCCTCCTGAGGCAAAAATTAAGGTCATACTGTAAACGTTCAGTTTTACATGAACAAAAAGTGGTGTGCTTGAAAAAGACATTACCGATGCCTTTTCTTTATAGAGTGGATTGAAATGCCAGTCATGCCTGATATTTCAGCCCATTGACTGCTGGACGAAGGACTAGAGTGCAGCAGCTGCTGTAACACGACCAGGCAGTGTGGGACAGGCCGCTGCCACGCTGCCCTTGTTTTACCAGACAGAATTTGAATACTTTTTTCCTTGAATTGGATATGACCTTGGTGCTGCATGCATGCTGTTCACTTTTAGGACTTTGATCTTTTAAGGTTGTTTTTTTTTCCAGCATTAACATGGATTTATCAAAATTTGAAAGCCTTTAATGAACCTGGACAAAGATTTAAACTTGAAAATTCATTGTTCAATTAAAGAAAACCACAATGCTCTGTATGTTATCTGTGTGTGTGCATGCACTTAGGTGCCTCTTGTTTCATGAGCAAATACATCTTATTGTACATGTTTTTGGTTACCTCTAAATCATTGTGTAAAGTATTCCAGGTCAGAATCACACCATAGAGCTGTTTATGAGATTCTTACTTCTGTTGCACATTTCTTGAAGCATTTTTAAAATAACCTGTAACATATAACCTGTTTACGTTTCTTCTTAACTGTTAACGCTCTGTCCTGTGGCCCTGCCTGCTCCTTTCCCCAGAGCTCCTCCCTGCTGCACGCACTGCGTCTGCTGGGGGAGGGGGGGGCTGCCCCTCCCTGCAGGGCGGGCTCTAGGCCTGGCTGCTGCTCCAGCCCTCTCCAAGCGAGAGCTCTCTGGCCTTGCCTCACGGATTAAACTTGTCTGAGATTAGTTTACCTGCAATGTAAAAGGGGTGATGGACCACTTACTGCTTAGAGTCAGCAAGGGGCACTGCAGAATCTGCTTCTCATTTCAAAGCAGTGTGTCTTTGGTTGTGTTGGGAAATTTATAATTATTAGACTGACAGTTAAAACCAAAATATACAGATATCTAATTGGCATTCATAAGATGAATAATAGCAAGTACTAAATGATAAAAGTCCATTATAATCTATTTTATTTCTGGCTTTGCTACCTAAGCAGTAAAAGGTGATACTGATTGGGACACTTGGAGAACTGACAGAATCATTCAGATTGCTAAGTTGCAGTAAGTTTGCACACAGATAACATGCATGCTGTATATCCAGTCTCACATCGTCATATTTTAAAATGAGCAGTGCCCTTCAAAACAGATGCAGACATGTGTGTTGGTGGTAGTGAGGAGATTGGTAATAGCATCAAATCTTCATTGGTGACTAATTTTTAATTCCCTTCCTTTTATCTTTAGGTATGGCTTTCCCAACGAAAGGCTAAGAATTCAAGAACGGTCTTAACTGAACCCTCATCAGATCTGAATTTAACAAATGCTTAGTCTCAGCAGCCTCTGGGGGGGAGGGAAGCTTAGCCTAGCAGTCAGTGACTTACTTGCACTTTTTGCACACTGATAGGAAGTAAAAGTATGTTATTAATTTGGTTTAGTCTATAACCTTACAAAGTAACGGTAATTTATAAAGGAGTGTGTAGTAGTATACTGACTGCTAAGTGTACTATACTGTTTGCTTTACTAATCACCTAATTCATTGCGGTTCATACTTATTGACTCAAAGTTTAAAACCACAATCTGTAGGCTTTACGAATTGCTCATAAACCTTTTTACATGATAAACTCTGGAAGTGGTCTGAAGGTTAGCCAGTCATTGTCAGCATTGAGCATGGCGTGCTTTTAAGTGGTCCTGCTGCGAGAAAAGCACTTCAGTGAATATGTGACTAGTAAAGCGTAAATGTTGGTTTGGGTCTCATAGAGTTCATGAAATACTGTGTCTTGGGATTATAAATTAATGGATAAGATAGGTTAAGGCCAAGATGTTTGAAATAAATGCAATATTAATAGACGCATATATATGCAACATATTATGGTTAATTTTAAAACTACTGTGCCTTAACATGTTTCTTAAAATGAAGTTTTTGTAGTAAATGAACATTTGAAATCCATTTTGATAAACCTGTTAATGTTTGTTTTTTCCCCCTTGTGAATGTTTTCTAACTTTGTCTTGGTAATTGCAATTTAACTAGGTGCGGTGGCTACTAAAGTTCGAAGGCACGATATGCGTGTCCATCCTTACCAAAGGATTGTGACCGCAGACCGAGGTTAGTTTAGTTCTGCAGTTCTTGTTTTTGAGAAATGCGTCGGGTGTCTGTACAGTTTGCAACACCACACCTGATGGAAAAATACATTACTGTTTACCTGCACAGCGTTTCTTTTCCTTTTCTAAATTAATTTATAATAATTGACAGATTTAAGGGGTGGGTTTTTGGGGATGCATTTTTGTGTTTTTTTTTCCCTCCCTTCGTATTTTAACTTATTAAATCCTATTAGTATGTACCATGATCTATTCCTACTAAAACACTTATTAGTTCATTTGGGGAGCTATGAATTTTTGTTTTTGCCTTAAGTATTTCTCAATAATAATTTTTGCTAAAAGTTTTCTTTTAATTGTTCTGAAATTTTGGGTTGGTTTTGCAAAATGAACTGAGCGGATGGTGCTTTAATGAGAGAAGTAAAGGAATATATGCCTCCTGTGTTCTTTGGAGAAAATTGAAGATTTATTTTCCCATTTCCCTTTTTAATATGACATTTGAGCCACTGTACAAACATGAGGTTATACATGTCCAGTACTTAGCTGAGACCAGCAAAGTAAAGACTGTGAAGAGAACTTTGGTGCAGTTGGATCTTATTTATAAGTCAGAAAATCAATTCCCTTTTATTATATTTTCTTCCAAAATGGATCCTTTGATTTTTGTCATTTGCTGCTAAAATATATTTTCTGAAGGTAAACTGTCTTTGGAAGTTCTGTGGTGACACAAACCCAGTTGTTGGAGCATCTTTTTTGACTGACCTGTGACTGGAAATAAGTCTTCACTTTTCTCTTCAGCATTTGTGATTTGTGTCCTGTATATTCCCTTGGACCCTTTAAGAATTATTTATGTTTATTGAGGAGTGATATTTTCGGTTTATTGACATTGAATTCTTTTTCTGAGTTTGAGATCATAAGATAGGAATCCAAAGCTAGGCAGAAGAGAATTTTTTATAAGCTTTTTTTTTATGGCACATTTATTACCTACCGATTTAGTTGATCTAACTAATATCAGTTTGGAAAAGTAAGTGATGGATTGAAACCTCAATTCTACATCTTCTATGAACTTGTGAAAGATCTATCTATACTTTGCATAGTTACCTTGAACACTGATGATAAATATTGGACACAGCTGTTGTCCTTGTCAGAATAAAATACCTTTCCAAAGATATCGATGATATTTATTTAGCATAATATATAATTAAACAGCCTTGAAGATTTTTAACTAATATGTTACTTGTAGCGATTTAATGAACAAAATGAAGAGACCCCCAGCTCAGTGATCATCTGTGAGGACAGTGCTCCTTGTGAGTGTGTCATGTACATGCGTGCGCAGCGCTCTTCTCGCACCAGAGCACATCTCCTTGCAGCGGGGGGTGTTTTTCACAGGGGAAAAATCATGTAGATTTGAAGAACCCAAGTAATTCCATGAATGATTTAAACTTTTCCCCGTAGTTACTCTCTGAAATAGTTCGGAGGATTTGGAAGTAGTTTTTCTTTTGTTAACCTTTCCTTGTACGCCCCTTTTAGAGTTTTCATAATTTTGTTTTAACACAGTAATTATTGGCCTACTCAGTACTCCAGTGCCTTGAGATAGTTGAAAATACTGGGAAGATTTTATTGTATTTCAAAATAAGAACACATTCCATGCATGGCTCTTTTGTAGTTCTCTGTGTTTTCATTAGTCCTGTCACTGTTTCCATTCAAAATGCAATGTCAGCAAACCGAAATGCGACCTTTCCCTCTGAATGACAGAACCCTCTGTACACTGCTGTTGCTGTCACTGCACGCACTCACTGGGTCCGAGGGAGACGTCTGAAGTCCTTCCCTTAAATTATTTTATGATACTACTGTTTTCTCTTATTTTTGAGGTTTTTTTATTATTTTTTTAATCTTTTGAGGGGAAGATTAATATAAGTGTTCATTTAATGCAAGGAAGCTCAGCCCTTGGACCTTAGTCGTGTAATTCTGTGTGAGCATTCAGAGTATGGCATGGTTGAGAAATGCCTAGTTCTTTACTAAAAGTAAACCCACTTCTGCATATTTCAAAACTGAATCTGAAGCCTATGAAAGACCAACTGACTTTTTAGTCGAAGTGAACCAGACATTATTTTGCACGGTTGACACTCCTGTGTGTGCTGTGGGGGCCAGGACTTGGCAGAGGAGGCATTCTAGGTGTGCTGGTGTGTGTGGAAATGGTAGTCTACTTTTTCTGTGTTTTCCACATGCAAAAACAAGAATATTTCTGAATGGTGGTTTTACAGAAACCATTATTTATACAGTTTGTATAAGAAACTTAATACAATTTTAATCAGAATTCTAGTTAGTATGGAAAATGCTTTGAGACTCTGTCTCTGGAGGGCCTAGGAAGCCACGTGGCTACATGGTGTGAACCGTGTGTCTTCTGCTTTGATTACAGAGTAGCCGTTTGTGTCTTAAATGGAATTCCACTATTTTTAAGAAATTCAGGGACAATTTGGTCACACTAAAGATACAGTATTTTTGTAGTATTTTTAAACTATTCTGAACGATAGACTGCAGAAAGCATTTTTGTCAGGTGAGGGCAAACCAGCGAACTGCAGAGACCATTGGACTCTGTGATCGTTAGACTCTACTGGGTTTCAATTTAAGAAGCGGCACAGAATCTACCTTTGCACTGAAGCATTTCATATCTCCTCTGCCGTAGTCACAGTGGCCACAGTACAGAAAATTCTTTCAAACCTCAGAATATAGTAGAAATAATTAAGCTGTTGAATGAGTCTTAAAAATCATACTACTGTTAAGTGGACCAAGTTTGGTGAAGCAGAACGTGACAGTGTTTGATTAAGGAAGGAACAACTCAAGGACATTGGGGACGAGAACTTTTCCACTTGAGAACTACTTTATGTTTTACTGTAATTTTAAAGATTTTTTTTGTTCTGTTTGTTATTTTGCAAAAGAAAATAGTATTTACAGGTGGCTTCTTTTAAAATATATAAAGCAGGAATGTATATGAAATGTCAGATTTTATTGTATTTGCAGAGAATTAGCTTTGAAGTTGAATAAAGAAAGCTGTAGTTTTAAAATGCCTTATTGGTATCAATTAGAAATTTCTTCTATTTTTTGATGTACTTAGAGCTTTTGAGTCTAGAATTTTAAATGGCAGGATTTCACAGTGTTTACATGCAAGTGCATTTTGTAAGTGTTCTATATGTGTAAAATAGTATTTCCAACTGGAAAGTGTGGGCCAGCGCACACAGGCCTGGCCTTTTCTGGCTCCCACGACGTTGCCTACACTGCTAGCCTGCAGGTTAGTGTCGCTCTGTGTCCTGAGGCCAGAGACCCCATGTCATTTGTAAATAGAACAATTGAAAAAGCAATAAACATGTATTGAACAAAAGAAACCTTGTTTGGCCCAGAGTTTATGTTGAACCAAGTTGTTCATACAAATTTAAATTTCTTTAGATTCATTCCTATTAATCATCAGTTGTTAATAATCACATCCATCATTAATAGTTGCTTAATGCTTGCATCCGAGAGAGCACTAATGCTTGACGGCGGTCAGGCCCTGGCCCCACACCGACCGCTCCGAGTCCTGTGCACCGGACCCCTCGTTGTCCTTGTCCTCAGTTTCCTCCATCGGGCTACTAACTGTTAGTCGTTAGTTACATTTTATTTCCATTTTTTCCTGTTAACCAGTTTTTTGTTTTTGTGGGCGAGGGCTCTCCTTCATTCGTTCAAATCATGATATGAGATTGTCATGATTTTTATTGTATTTTGTAGATGGTGTCAATCAGTTCGTCAGAATTACACATGCTTTTTTTTTTTTATTAGTTGTGATTAGTTTTTCATGTTGTCATTAAGCCGTCACTAGCTGAAACTAATCTCTTCTCTATCTTTTCTTTTCTTTTTTTTTTGTTTTGTTTTTTGTTTCTAACCACCCAGCCGCCACCGGCAACTAACCTATGACCTTCTGACCTCTGAACTCTTCACCCAATGATGACCTGACCATGCCTGCCTGCTGATCAGTTAACTGGTAATCGCCTTTGCTTGCCTGTCGTCAGTGCAGCGAGCTGAGGCACTTGTCCGTTCGTCTTACCATCTAACCAAACAAAAGACAAAGAAATTGTTGTCCTCCAACTCAGCTTTTGTTTTGTTTTGTTTTGTTTTTCCTGTTTGGGTGAAAATGGTTCTAGAACCTGCACTGAATAGTAGTAAAGCAATAAGGCCCAATTCATGCCACAGCACTGATCATCTTTCAATGTCCCGCCCTAAACGAACGGTAAGAAGGCCTCCCTGCAGGAGGGGAGACGGGTGGCCCTTAACTACTCAGTGACAGGCAGTTACTGTGAGAGACTTCCTAGGAGCCCTTCCTTCTCATGGCGAGTCCAAGCTCTGAATGTACTGTGTGGTGATGCATCATGCATGAACCTTTGGTCAGGGATGTCGTTGGTGAAGGGATTTCAAAAGTATTCAAAATTTGATACGCTGTTCAGTCACTACAGTGCCCGCCCAGGGCGGCAGTGGCAGCCTTTTCTGTATTGCCTGCCAGCATTTGAAGTATCAGAAGTGTGCCATGAGAAAAAACTTAGCAAGGAATTTTGAAAAGTAATGCAAAGAACAAAACTGCAACACTATCTTTAAAAAAATAAATATCTGAGTTAAAAATTACTAAACCTTTATTTTACAGCTCCTTAAAAATATATGAGAACAAGGTACATGCATTATGTGTCACATTACTGGGCAAACTGTTCAAATATTTTTTTTAAACCTCCCTGTATAGAAAAAATCATTAAGGATGTAAAAGCCATGCTTGCCTCTTTGCTGTATACATGTAATGAAATTGTAGATAAAGTGTAGTGCATTGAAACAATGAACAAAAAGTAGATACTTTTACTATACAAGGGTGCTGGTGCAGAAAAAATATATATATTTTTGGAAATGTAGCATTTTATACTTTCAAGTGTTATAAAAAAAGAAAAAGAACAAAGAAACCCTTTATTTCATTAAATGATTTTTTCTGGTGGTTGTCAAGAAACAAAAGACCAAAAGAGCCTTTTTGTCTTTCTTTTTTATTTTTTAAGTATTGGAACAAGTCTAAAGAAAAGGAAGTGCCTTATTTTCCTTCATGGTCATTCAGTCAAGTGTCTCGTAAGATCAGCTCCTCCCTCGGAATACGAGTTAGCGCATGTTACTCAGCGGCCCAGTGTGTGAAGGCAGACCAGAGGGAGATACATGAGTTGATGGTTTGAATTATATATTTTTTGCCACGTTACCTTGATACAAATTTGCCAAATCTGATACTGTGAAAAAATTTGATAATTTTTCTAATGCCTGACATGTGTTTTCAAACATTCTTTTAAAATCATAATTGATTGCTTTTGATTATTGCAATATTTAATGTTACCCCAAAGGATTCTGAGATAAAAATTATGTGTGATTTGAACATCAGTTTACAAATTAGAGCTTTGTTTTTAAATTCAGAGATGAGGGTGTGTGTTGAATTCTGCCTTATTATTTGAAGATTAATATTATACTTAGCTAAACGTCTTCACAAAAATGAACCTTCTTGATTTTCACTCTGGAAAACAGTGTTCTCTAAATGACCCAAACTTAATCAGACTTCTTTCTCCCTACCAGGTCACTTGGGTAGCCCACCCCCCTTGCCAGTTTTAATAACGTAAGATGCCCCCCACCCTCAGACACACACCTTGTTTTAACTTTAAAAGAATGTGAAAATATAGCATCATTGTGCATATAAATACTCAACTACATACGAGTCTAAGCTCCCAGTCTCTCCCAAAGTTCAGTTCCCTGTAGTTGAAGTGACGTGTGCACAGAGCCTGCATCTCTGAACACTTAGCGACCATCAGCTGCTTCAGTACCAGACGTGGCAAATGTCAAGGGGCAGTGGGTGCCAGCTGTCCAGCCCGTCCCTTGCACACACCTGCACAGTCAGACGTCAGCAGTGCGCTCAGCAAGCACCTTCGCGGGGGCCTCCTCCGCCACCTGGCCTCGCTCGGAAACGCTTTCAGTTTATTTACTATGCAACAGACATGCATTGTTTTGTAGCGGCCAGCTCCGGTCTCACATGCCACTGCTTTGTCTTCCTGTTACACGCACCGTTGTTCCGGTTTAGTTACAGCACATGCTGTGCCATTTTGCTTTCTACTTTGTTTGGTTGATTGAATAAATTTGCGACACTCAAACACTTGAGGTGATAGTAGTTTAAAAACAATACCAGTATTTGATCCAGTTTCATCTCAACTATGTTATACCTGGACATTTTAGACGTTTATCAAAGGTCTTTTATGGGGAAGAAAGTACACGTATGGAATAGATGTGTGACACTTAGGAGTAATGTTGGCTCTGAACAAACTTTTGAAAACTTAGTTGAAACAATTTTGGATCAACTGAAAATAAGCATGACTTTTGAAATCTCTGAATGCCTTGGTTCTCAGTATTATCAGTCTTTATTGAATTTATTTCTTATTAAAATATGTAGTTTTTAAGACTTTTTTTGACAGTATTATGTAATTTTTTAGCGTGGGTAGATGGGAGTGTCGCTTGTATGTTACCGTACAGCTGACATGTATTTTTGTCTGTTCTTTATTATCTCAGTAGTTTCATGCTGTGTATGTACCATAACCAACCTATTGCCTATGAGAAACATGTAAGATAATGTATTTACAGCCATTGTTACAAGTTTATAATGTATTTTTCTATCTTGTTTTATATGTATGTTATATAACATTCAAAAAGAATTTTTTTCTTGATTGAGAAAAGGATACAAAATGCAAAATCCACAATTTTGATAACTGAAAATTGCCAATTGTTTTGCAGTACTTTATTATATTGGGTGTCTTGTCTTTCTTGGGCTTTTTAGTTAGCTGATGAATGAGTACATTAGATACTTTTGGGTTTTAGTTGGGATTTTACATAGCTTGCATTTTAATTCTTTGGTTCTTTGCTGTTTCTATTAACCCATGGCATTATTTTAATAAATGTTATAATACCAACCTACTAACTCTGGACTATGTCTGTTTATTAACCTTTACGTGTTTAATTAAAACAGAGAAAGAAAGACAGAAGAATGTAAAGTCTTGAGTTATTGGACTAACCCTGAGGAGCGTGCCCACAGATAACATGGCGTGACTTGTTGTGTGTTGTCAGCTGACAGGCCCCACCCCTGCAGCAGTGGCTTCCTTCACCGTGTTCCTTGGAGGCGGGAGGGGCTGGTAGAGAGGGGGAGGAAGTAGCTGTGGTGTGAGGGGTCTCCTAGTCTCGCCACTTGCCTTTCTGCCTCTGCAGTACTAATTCCTTTCTTATATTTCCTTCTCCACTTTCTTCTTTTTCCTTCTCCAAAATAATCCTTGTCTGCTCACCGCATTAAGAGTAAAGAGATTCATTGTAACGATGTACCCCAAGAAACCAGTTTGATTCTTTGTTGAACCATTTAATTTCTGTAAGTTGGGTAGTGTTATTGGTTACACTGCACAGCAAAAAGTCTGCTGATGTTTTGTCATTTTAAATGGACATTTTTCCTTTATAAACTGTTGGCCTGTTTTAGTCCACTGCTCCTGTTGGGGCTGGCGCCTGGCATAGGTCAAGGCAGAGTGGCCCTGATTCTCAGGACAGTGCGGGGGAGCCTCAGTCACGAGGGCCGCCCCGCAGCCCCAGCCCGCCACAGGCGGCAGCAGGCAGTTCTCAGATGCTGTTCCTCTGGCACCTGCGACGCGGGGCGGGCAGCCCTGAGGCCCTGGTGCGAGGGCGCGGGAGAGTTGGCAGTTCCCTGTCCTTGAGTTCTGCATGCAGGTCGGCTGGAGATTTGTTAAAAATAGTCCTGCTTCTCTTGGTGGCAGCCTAGGTAAAGTGACCTCTGCATGGGGATTCTTTAGTTGAACTCTGAGAGTGCAATTTTATTTCACAGGAATTGTTCTTTTTTTTTTTTTTTTTTTTTTGTGAAACATCTGGATAATAAAAAATTCTTAAGATGAATTTTTGCATTCATAAATAGTGGCTTATTTTTATAAATTACATTTTATTTAAGTTCTAAATTCTGGGGCCGAAATGAGTCATATGTTATAGAAGACATAACCAATATGGTTTAAACTAATGAGACTGTCAAAGTATTCTCGCTTTGTATTTATTTATTCCCATAATATGTACATATATGTGTAATCATAGGGTAGTGATAAGAGTCGATTCAGCCGTAACAGAGATGGTCATTTGGATTAAATAGGCTTAGTGGTTTCTCTGAAGGGGGTGGGGGGCATGGCCTGCGGTATGGCTGGGCAGCCAGAGCTTTAACGCGCTGCTGTGTCTGAAAGCTCTCGTTGCCATATGGCTTGAGTGTTCTTCTGGAGGAGTTCGAAGATGTCTCTCCAGCTGCTAATACACAAGTCATCCAGGTGCCATGTCACCTACGTTGATGAATGTCTGTGCAGTTGACTCATCTCATTCTCATGTGAAGGTCCTTTATGGACAGTCACACCTCATTGTCACCTGTGCTGTGGGGGAAGTCGGACAAGGCTGCTTCTCAGAGGTGAGGAGAGCATCGTGAACTTCACTTCTGCCCAGGCTGTGACAGCATTAAACATGAAACCACTGAGCTCTCAGAAGGAAAGCATGCTAGTCGGTTTATCACTTTTTACTGTTTGTAAAACAATTGAATAAAACAATTGAAACTTAAAGCCTTCAGTCAAGACTTTGGTGAAATGAGTGTACTCAGTACTTAAGCATTTTTTCTCAGGCAAAATGTCGGGACGAGTGTAGCAAGACAATAGATCCTCGTGCCCGGTGCAGTTGCCTACGGAGGCTGAGCCCCGCGTGGGGGGCGGGCCAAAGCACCCGCCTGTCATGAAGCTGCATTTTGTGTGTGTGTGCGCGCAAACAGGAAGGTAGGTGAAGCTTTCTAAGTAGGTACTGGGCAAACACGAAAGGTCTGCGTTTTCTGGTGGACCAAGAGCGGACAGCGGGTTTAAATGAAAATGCTCACTACCAAATCAAGAATCCCTTGCCAGCGAAGCTTCCCACTTTTTACGGGGCAGTCTGAGCTCTCTCCAGGCTGCTTCGGGGGCTGGGTGGGC
Organism: Tonatia bakeri; assembly: GCA_004024845.1. Taxonomy (NCBI): domain Eukaryota; kingdom Metazoa; phylum Chordata; class Mammalia; order Chiroptera; family Phyllostomidae; genus Tonatia; species Tonatia bakeri. Next base: position 176,388 of record PVIA01001452.1, on the reverse strand, counting down.
TGCTTGTTTGGGATGTCTGACTGTATTCCTTGATAACAGTTACTTACAGTATTTATAGCAAGTGGTTTTTCAGTAAAATGAGATATATTGATAAATTATTTAATAGCAAAGACTTCTCAGAAAACTTTGGATTTACGAAGTTTCTAAGTAGAAAAGGTGATTTTTTTAACATAGTCACAGATTCCTCAATATCTTTATTTAAAATGGAGAAATAAATTGATTTTATATATAGCACTCATGGTACACACATGTAATTTTACCTGTGGTTTCTTTAATATAAAATCTAAAGTGAAGCACCTTTGTTACGAATACCTGGTCCTCAATGTTGAATCAAACTGGTTCGCCTAAGCCTCGTTCTCTCCTTGCCGTGTGTCTGCTGCACTAACCGCTAGGGCTGGGCCAGGCGGAGGAGGAAGGGGTTCCGGGCGGATGTGGACGGTGAGCACAGCCAACGGCAGTGCTGATTCCCCGTTGCTTGCCATCTGCTGTCCTTTCTTAGCAGAAGACACCACATTGTGGAGAAGAGTGCAGCTCCCAGGGTGAAAAATTCATTTGTCTTTTGAGGATGCTATTACTGAAGTTTTGAATACCAAATACATCTCTGATGGTGTGTGTTGTCATGGTGTGCATAAAACACGTAGAGTGGTACTTGTGGAAACTGTACATACAGAGAAAAGTTGAGACGGGGTCTTCCCCTGAGACGTGTAGGTGGAGAACCTTGACTGTATGCGGACAAGCGCAATAAACCAACTGGAAAATGCTTGTGCCTCCTCCAGCCGCCGGAGTGGGGTGCTGCCTGTGCCCTGCCCCCAAAGCTCACGTGTAAATAAAGAATGTACATTGTCCATTTCTAATTTTTACTGACGCTTTTACTACTTAAGAGAAAGTATGAGAATCTGACGTTCTGGAGCACTCATATCGCTTCCCTGGAAGGTGATCGTAAGGTTTTCCCTGCTCTCAGCCATTACGGGGAAATCCATCAACAGACTTGCACGGTGTTCTCAACTGGATACGCATCCAGAACAGTTGCCACTTCTTTTTATAAAAAAAGATTTGATTTATTTATTTTTAGGGAGAGGAGAAGAGAGGGAAAAAGAGTGAGGAACATAATTGATGTGTTTGCCTCTCATACACACACGCCCTACTAGGGATCAAACCAGCGACCCTTTGGTTCGCAGGCCAGTGCTCAGTCCACTGAGCCACACCAGCCAGGGCAGAAATGTCATTTCCGATTGGGAAACTCGGGTACCATTTGTAGGGCATTTGAGATGTAACAAGAAAGGAATGCCAAGCAGATACTGGTCTCTGCTACGTGAAAAGGTCCAGTGTCATCCATTCTTTCAACAAAGAATTAGTTTTAAAAAAGGGCCAGGGTTTTGAAACCATGTCGTGAAGATTTCTGGTCAAGGTCTGACTGTGGTACCTCCATGCTCCCCGAGGGTCCCAGTTTTCTCAAGTGCGGTCTTGCCTCCTTTTACCTCCTTCCCGACCTCTCACTGGGACCCCGTGTGCCTTGGCGGTGCCTTCCCCACATGCTCCCAAGAGCACAGGATACAGTTGAGCAGCCCTCGCCTCGTGCGTCACATACCCAAACAGCCAGAGAGCGGAGGCGCACATTCTCACGGTGCCCCTCGGGAACTCTGGGGTGGCTGTCCTCCTCAAACTGAGTGCTGCCTGGTCCATCTCGTGCCCGCCTCCCTGGTGCCTGTAGGCACCTGGGCTTGCCCTCTGGATCTGGAGTGGGAACTTGAACTTGAGACACCTAGGTGGTACTCCACGGTGCAGTATAAAACAGGGTTCGATGTTTTTCCTCCTGAGAAATCAGATGAATGTGGTTTCTAAATGAAAACTGTCAGCCAATCATGATTCAGTAATGACTCAATAGCACTTTACTATTTAATGAAGGACAAGTTTCCATTGAGGAAAGATGCAGTAAATTACGATCAGGGCAGGGCGTGGGAAGGGGAGAAACGGGAAGCTCGTTCTTCATGGCCCCTAAACTCAGAGAAGTACTGCTTCAAGTCAGCACTGAGCAGAGCGAACTGCAAGGAAACATGGGGAAGATGCAAATGTAATATAATATGAACTTGAAAATAGAGTAAGTTACCACATCAGCTTCACTTACTACATTTTTCTGGCCATCCTACTAGACCCGAAAGTGGTGGAAGTGAGGTGTGCCATGAGTCCCGTGTGTGTGTGTGTGGTGTGTGTGTGTGTGTGTGTGAGAGAGAGAGAGAGAGAGAGAGCTGGCAGTTGCTCTTGCAGAATGTGGTGACAGTGTCCAGGCGCGCCGTGCCGCCAAGGACACTCGGCAGGTCACTGCCACAGGAGCACCACACACAGCTATCTCCTCCCTTCCCAGCTGAACTGCTGCCTGTATTCCCTGTGAAAGTTTCGTAAGAGCAGGAGCTAGAACTGCAATGAAATTAAAATACCGAAACACCATGGGAAAAGTGGGGTGGGCTGAATACTAGAATTGTTGTGTCATTGTATCCAATGGCGTTCAAAGTCGGACTGTAGGAAAAGACACTAAGAAGTAAGCCCGTCAGGAATCATGTCTGTCTCGTTCCAAGTGTTACGTTGGCACCTCAGCCAACTTTTTCAGAACCTAACCGATTGGACATGTGGTGGAAGTCAGATGCCGTGATTGGTACGTGATGCAGCCAAACCATGTCTCTGCATGTGGAAAAGCACCCAGTTTGTTACCCTGTGCGGGGAAGCTGTGTGATAAACCGGATTAACACTGCAGAGTCAGAAACCAAGAGGAACATGCGTACTTTGAAACTTTGAATATCTGTGTCCTTCCAAAAATGCCCCCTTGGTGGCCTGGGTGGGAGACTTCACTGTCAAATTCTCGTGGCTGACAGCCCCCAAATACACGGTCTAGGTAGACACAAAGGTAGGACATTTTAACCAAAGACATCTCATTTCATGAGTAATTTTTAGCCTCTTTAAAATACACAGATGTTTTACCATCACCCTTAAGTTAATGCTCTTCAAACGAAGCTCTAGGAAATTTAAAGGTAAGACGTCTATGAAAGGCCATAAACTAAAAGCAAGTGTGTAATGTGTTGCTGTGCATTTCTATCTTCTAGAGCAACAGAGATTGCTTTCCACGGTTGCACTTAAGGACCTAATTTGCCAAAAGCATCCAAGTGTCTAAAAGCTCAGTGTGTTGTAAAGCAAAATGCAAACAGCCCACGTCTTAGAAGTTTCTGTGCTTTGTCAAAAGGAGTATAAAGTGTGTGTCCACTGTCCCAATAAAGGTTTCAGTTCTACACACACGTTATAATACCCCAGTTTGGAGTGTGCGTGTTTAGAGAAGGAATGTCGTTACTGAGGCTGCTTGAGCGTTTTTCCCCTGGGGTCCTTTCATCATAGGAAGTGTTACAGAGAGCTTTGTTTGCCACAGTGGTGACACTGGCAAAGTGTTTTGGTTTGGTCTTTGTTTCTTCCATGCACCCCCTGCCCCTGTGCACGCATGGCCTCCCCCGTCATCAGCATGCAGATGCCCCACCAAACGGGTACTTTTCCTGCAACTAATGAACCTGCACAGACACGTCGCCGCCCAGACTCCAAGGTTCACAAGAGGGTTCGCCCTTGGTGATATCCGTCCTCTGGGTTTGGACAAGTGGTGCCATAGCATGTATGCACCATTACAGCATCACACAGAATAGTCCCCCTCCCCTGGAAATCCCCCACTCTGCCCAGTCCACCACTTCTCCCCAGCTCCTGGCCACCACGGGTCTTCTTACTGTCTCCATAGTTCTGCCTTTTCCAGAATGTCTTACAGTTGGGATCTTCAAGTACCTAGCTTATCCAGACTGGCTTCTACTTAGTACTACACATATAAGTATCTCCCATGCCCTTTCACAGGTCGCTGCTTCATTCCTTTTTAGCACTGAGTAGTATCCCACACCACCATGCACCACAGTGCGTCTCATGTATTCACCCTCTGGCGGACTTGGGTCACTTCTAGGTGCTGGCAAGTGTGAGTGAGGCTGCTGCAAATACCCCATGTGTGGGGTTTGGTGTGGGCACAAGTTTTCCACTTCTTTTGTGTGGATTTCCGACAGTGCAATTACTGGATCTGATGGTGACAGCGTGGTTAGTTTTATAAGTTTCCAAAGTGGCTGTTCCACTTTGCTTTCAGAATGTAATAGGATGGTGATTAGGGGTAATTAAAAATGGAGAGAGGCATTTCAAGACTGAACTGTCAGTGACATTGTTTCAACAGACAAATCCAATTAGGAATTTATGCTGATGTATTAAAATTCCAAGTAGGCATGAAAGGACTCCCAGAATTACTAAGTCTTTGTATTCGCACTGGAAGTATCCAGTATGCTGAGAGGACCGTGCGGGACCCCAGGCCTAGCCGCCCCGTTGGACAAAACAGCATCCCCCCCCCTCCCCGCCCATCTCAGGCGAGGGAAGACAAACATAACATAAAACACATGAGTTCCCCAGCCCATGGAACGACAGCACTCCACGCCCTGAGTCTGCCCATGGCTAGTGAAGTCACGATTCTCGCGAAGAGGGCAGCTGAAGTCTGTTTATAGTGAAGAAGCCTAGATTTCAGTAGACACTGCATCTCCATGTAGCCATAGCTGAAGTAATCCCGTCTCCCAAAAGCCTACCTTACTAAATTACCGCTCAAGAAAAATGCCTTTTAGGAAGCCAGGCAGGTTTGCTCACTCAGTCTTGGGGAAAGCACCCTTCGTCCCACCACTTCGTCTCCCTGAGCGGAAAGGCGTTCCTTGGGCCTGCAGCTCAGTCCTGGCCACCGCCCCCCAACCCGGAGTCCTCCAGGGGCCTCCTTTCCGCCCACAGCCACGCCCTCGGGTGACATAGCCCCCCCCCCAGGGGAGGGGGCTGGGCCCCTGTAAAATCCGATACTAATCTCGGTAATCTCTCATGTACCCCTGGGCTAGCACCTAATGCCATTGAAAATGAACCCGTCCCCTTTCGTCCTTTGCCCAAGGTCATGGTCTGAGAAGAGGAGTTTTATCCAAATATGGCAGCCTGGCATTTAATCTCAGTCTGTCCACTTCCCGAATAGTTACTCTCTCCTGAGGCTGTTCCAGTCGGGGCAGAGGTGCGCGGAAACTGGCCAGCAGGGCCCGAAAGGGCTCCGGGGGCATTTCTCCTCCCCTTTCACATCTCTGCATTTAATTGCAATTGCAACCTAAGTCTCAACAAATATTTGCGGAGCGAGCACACGCCTCTTGAGTGTCCAACTTCCGGAACTGCCCCTGGACAACTGCGCATCTGGGCGGCAGACTGAGGCCTTGACATTGGTGGGGAGGCCGACCAGCCAACCCGCTGAAGCTACGCCGAGCTGTCCAGCCAGGGAGAAGGGGGCAGAGAGTCCCCAGGTGTAACCCACCTGAGGCCGTGTTACGGGGGAGGGCAGCCAGAGAGCTTATCCAGGTTTCAGCCCAGCATCTTCGTATAAGCATATAAAAACACTGGGAACAAAAACATTGATCAAACCCCCTGAGACCCTTTAAAGTGCCTTTGGTGATGGATCACACAGGGTGTCGAACACCCCCATGATCCAGACGAGGATGCAGGTGCCCAGGGAGACATCTACCCAAACTTGTCCCTTCGTGTTTGAAGCTCCGCAGTCGCCCCCACCCACGCTCCCGCCTCTCGTTCGCCCCACAGTACAGCTGTCCTAATCCACGCAGACGGTTTATTATGTGTGGCTCCTCCTTGGTACCATATCCATCCTCCCCCACGAGGAGGAGGGGAAAGGAGGAGAAACTGGTACATGAAGAGGACTGGATCCTGCCCCCAAGCTACAGTGCCAGTGGCTTCCCTAAAACAGGCCTTCTAGAAGTTTCTGCTGCCACAGCACATGTAGAAAATAATGGAACAGGTGACCAGGAACCACGGAGCCACAGACAACAGGCCAGGAGGTGGCAGCGGAGGGGACATATGGGGCCATGCCTATCATCTGCACGGGGCAGGCATGGGACGCAGCAGACGGGGCGCTCCGGGGAAGGTGTCCAACGGGACAGTCCCCAGCATGGGCACTGGGGTCGCTCCCTCACCCGTCCCACGCAGAACGTGGCCCCCGGCACATGTTCCACAATGTAAAACAATAACTGTTCCCTGGCAGTGGCCATCAGGCCCATCCCTTTTCCTGTGGAAGCCAGCCGTTATCTGCCAGGCATGATGATCGGTCTTCTTGGTGTCCGGTGTATGCATTTTATTCATAAGCCACTCATTGCCTTGGTCCCGTCACTTGTCTCACCCAGGTGGCAGTTACGAAACAGCCCCAGGGGGTCAAGTTCAGCAAAGGGAATAAAGTCCATGATACTGCCATAACTATGTGTGGTGTCTGTTGGGGTACTGGAAATATCGAGGGGAACACTTTCTGCAAAATAAGTGATTGTCTAACCATAAGCTGTATGCCTAAAGTCAATACAAAACACAATTGAAAGAATAGAAGTAAATCATTGGTCACGACTCCTGAGCCTAAGCAGTGGAGCATGTTGCCAAGAGCTGGCCTCCGGGAAATTATTTTACACCACTGTGTACATTGGTGATGAGCTGAAGGCTTCAAACATTCTGAGGGTACCTCTCACCTGGCTGTGTGGTGAGGACATTTCACATTATCAGGGACCTGGAGGGCGGTCTGGGTCATCCAATCGTCTGAACCCCGTGGCAACACTCCTTTCCAGAAGTGAACCACCCACTGAACAGGTCTCCTTGGTTTCAGTGACTCTGAACCAACTCTGGTCTGCCTTCCCACCTGCTGAGACCTGACTCAGACCCACCCTTTGGCTCTGTGGGATTTCAGTTTCCCTGGAAGCCAGCATGGTCCGTTTCGCCCCGCAGAGAGTAGTTCCCTGTGGGGGTTGTGCCCTAGCACAGTGATCGGCAGGTTCCCTCCCAAAGTGTCCTGTGTTCTGTGAGTTTGTGTCCAAAGCAGGCAAGCCTGTGCATTGGGCAACAGCCGGCTGAGCTTCCAGCGCCCTTGCGCCTGATCAGGGCTTCTCCCCTGGAAACGTTTGCTGTTAAAATGCTGCACCACATCTACGCTGGACCTGAGACCACAACATCTTGTCCATTGAGCCTAAAAGTCATTTACAGCAGTAATGACTAGGCAGTACAAATGCCTCCTCCTATAAAATAAAATTTTAAAAGTTACCTACTGCCAATATTTGAAACGGCACACAGAATACTTAAAAGCGCTCTATCAAATAGGTGTCTGATAACTTTTGCCTTAAAATGTGAGTATTTGGGCTTCTAGAGAGTTCTGCCCTTGTCTGAGCAACAGCAAAAATCAATTGATCTTGATTTACTTTCAGTGATAACTCCAGGGGAAGTACAGACTTGGATGAGGACCCAGAGAGGACCGGAATCACCTCGTTTGAACCACTTAGCAGAGAGCAGGGAGCGCCCGCACAGGCTGAAGCATGGGGGTCAGCCCAGGCGCCCAGTGGGAACCTGCTGCAGGTCAGGTGTGGGGACCACCTTTGCTGTTGGAAGGGTTGCCCCTCCCCACTCCCAGGAGAGCCTGGGAAACAGGAATCCAGGAGCTTTCAGAGAGCCCACTCTCATATTTCCTTTTGAGAGGTTTGCAACTATTTGTAATCCTATCTATTTCTCTATATGACATTTAACCCTCTCCTTTTCCCTAGGAAGGGGAGAAGTTCTCATTCCCGAGTTCTTTTATCTAGATTTTTGTCAAACATGGTAGTGTGGTTTGGGGCAATCTGCATTTTTCAAATATTAGCAATAAGGCGATGTCCCCCACCCCACTTTTACAGAATAAGGCGTCTGTTGCCTGGCCGATGATTGCTGGAAAGGAAGTTTAGGTTAGACAGGAGTTCGCCATCTACAGCAGCCAGCATTCTGTGTCACAGACCTGCCCGAAGGAGCCAGGGCACAGGCCTCGAAATCCATTGCCTTGAAGACCTGAGGTGCCACCGAGCATCCTGTCCCGTTTCAGACACAGCCACGGCCACAGCTGGAGGTCCACACTGCCGCGCCGTGACAGCCAGCCAGCCACAGCCGCGGAAGGGGAGAAGCAGGGTCTCCTCCTGCCACTGCCACTGACCTCGCACCATCCCGCCCGAACGGAGCTCGCAGTCACCGAGAAAAAAAGATGTGATGTGTTTTTGAAAGAGTTTTAAAGTTCCTGTCAATCACTCACATTTCCAGTTAGGAACGTACATATATCTGAGGTGTTTCATACATGTCTTCCTCACACCAAAGTATATCTGTGTATCAACATCACACAGGCTATTTTGGATTTAGGGCTACATGGCACCTGTGATTATTTTGGACGGGTCACCTCCAGTCTCAGATTTCTCACCTGTAAAGGGAGGACGCGATGCCTGCATTGTAGGCCCTTCGAGGGATAAAGGGGCTACCGAACGTTGCCGTGTATGATGCGCACGTTTTTGTCCCCAGTTTTTTTAAAGATTTTATTTATTTTTAGAGAGAGGGGAAGGAAGGGGGAAAAAGAGGCAGAGAAACATCAATGCGTGATTGCCTCTTGTAGGTCCCCTACTCAGGACGTGGCCTGCCACCCAGGCATGTGCCCTGACTGGGAATCAAACCTGCAACCCTTTGGTTCGCAGCCCGCGCTCAATCCACTAAGCCACACCAGCCAGGGCCAAATTTTTGAGGGAAGAGTAAGGATGAGCATTATACAGGGGTAGTACTAATTCCATATCTATATAAATGGTTTTAATTCTTTTATCTATGCTTATGTGTTAAAAGTGCAACTCTAGAAAGCAGTAACGATATCTGTATGTTCAAAAATAAATGCTAAAATGTCTTTATAATACAAAAAAGTAATAAAGATATAAAAAATTGAATTGAAAAATTAAAATGAAAGGTTTTTTCCCTGAAAGTTTGGGTCATAAATGTGCATGCGCATTACACACGGCAAACTACTAGAATTAAGGTCTGCCTCTCAGCCCTCGGCCTGGGCCTGGCGTGTGTTCACTGGGCATTTGCCACCGTGTCTGCTGTTTGTCCTGGTTCTGCATGACTTATATTTAAACCACCTGGAGTAGTGGGGAGGGCGAGCATCCTCTGCCTCACTGCGGTCTCGAAAAAGGGACCATGACTTCCGGAGAAGCGCAGGAGCTCAGTGCGCTCAGGTGCTGCTGAAGCATTAGGATATTTGACCCATTTTCCACACGGCTAAAATGCATGCATGTCATACGTAATCGGGGGTTTCCAAACGAAACCCAGCCACACCCCTCCCACAACTGTAAGGGCACGAGCAGCGGGGGTGCCCAAAAAGCCCCTGCAATCTGGGACACTTAACTCGTACGTGTCCTCACGCGGGGTACGTGTCCTCACCACATCTCTGGGTGAGGTGCTCCACATTCGTCTGTGTGACCCCAGAGTTTCAGGACAAACAGAACCTACGCATTCCCCCAACGACGAGGTCATGGTGTTTATTCCCGGGCCTTGTTTTCTGCCGCACGAATGCTCAGAGGAGACTCATGCATGGAAAGGATTCGATCCGCAACCTGCGCCCACAGCCTCCGACAAACCACCAAGGAACTTCCACGAATTGCGCATTGCACTGCCTTGGACTCTGCTCCGCCACATCCAGGCCCTGCAGTCACCATCTGCAATGGCCGGTCATCTTCCTGTCCCTTGTCATTGACCGCAAAACTGGCTACAAGTTCATGCTTCTAGATGCTAATGGTGGAGAAACCAGCAAGCAGATGGAGATGATGGGCCCTCGGCCACGGCCACGGCTCCCTGCGCCCCTGAGAGCAGCCACGTCTCTTCACCGCGCCTCCAAGCGCACCACAGCGCTCCCGGGAGGGCCCGCCCTGCTGGCTCGGTAGCTGCGGGAGGACGTGTGGCCCGGGCGGGGAGTGTGCTGCTGGGCCCCTTCCTGCCCCCGCCCCCCAAGAGAACCTGCGGAATCAGCATTCCCACCTGTGCGCCACCTCCTCGGTGGCTGCTTTCTTGCTTATTGTGACGGAAATATGCTTCCCTGATGTCCACAGCGGAGAGATCTATGCCTGGGAATATTCGAGAACGAGGAGACCAGACAGGGAGGACTCAGTCCCTTGGCGGGCGGAGCGAGACAGTGCCCCACTCACAGCGGACTCAGCGGCAGGACGGGCGGGTGTGGTGGCGGAGGGAGACCCATGGCCAGAAGCAGCCACAGGCCCGGGAGGCTTGAATACGTGCAGACCGCTGGCCATTTATTTTTTTATTTTTTATTTTTGACCAGTACAAATATTTCTGTAACAAAGGTCAGTGTGACAATGTACAAGACTCGACTTCTATACAGCAGGGAGACAGGGGCCGTGGAAGCAGTTGGTTTCCCCGGTGAGCACGCTGTTCCCTGTACTCGTTCCAAGGCTTCCGACTCGACACTGTCGCCTCCTCTCCGCCCCTCCCCCCTCCCTTCCAGGGTCGTTCTGGTGCCCGCTAGTTGCCGCCTCCACGCCTTCATGGATCGCGAGACTCGTTAAAGCCCCATAAGATTCCTTGGACACGTCTGCCACCATTGAATTCCAACGATAACTTTTTGTCCGTAAATGTTTTTAGCTGGGGGGTGGGGCTGAGCTTTGCTCATGGGGTCCATTCAGCGAGCTCAAAGGTGCCTCCCATAGGAATTCTTTGCCTAGTTCGCTCCGGAGGTAAGCCCTGACGGCTGGTCATTCCACACTCCGTGTTTTCCATAGACAGTCGTCTGTCTGTAAGAAATAAAAGCAAATAAAATGTACAAGAGCCTCACGTCACATCATGTAAAAACAAATTCGGGGCGAATTACACTTAAAAAATGAAAGAACAATAAAACACTTCAAGAAAAATAAGTGACTATATTTATAACCTAGGGAGAGAGAGATCCTGTTTGGTAACCTTGAAACAATATAACAATAGACAGACTTAATGCGAACACATAAAAATTAGTTCTGTATGGGGAAAAAGTGCATAAAAATGAACAAAATAGGCATTGCTCAGGAAGGGTTTATCTCTATAATACAGAAGGAATTCTTAATACTTGGCAAGAAAGATGTACATAGCCCAATAAAAAGGGGGTGAGAGGTTTGGAGAGACAGCCCCCCAAAAGAGCAAGTGTAGAGGGACAGCAGTGTAACCGGGGGTCAGGTGTGCAGTGAAGTGTGAGGCGGGAGCCCAGTTTCACCGCATTTCTCTCTCAACTACCAAAGAGTGCCCCTCCCCCCACGAAAGAGAGCTGGTGAGGATGTAATGCCAAGGGCACTGTTCTCCTCCTCCTCTTCCTCTTTTCCTTCTTTTTGCTGCAATAAGCTTTCCTGTTTCCACCCGGTCCAGGGCCTGGGAGGGGTACAGACTGGTTGAAAGGCTGCCTGGTGGCTTCAGGGAGAGGCGCAGGCAGGAGCTGGATCCCAGGGGTACAGAGGGGCCCCTCGAAGGCCTCTGGGCTCCTTGGGCTCCTGGTTGTGCTTGAGGGGGAGCCTCTTGAAGGGACACCCGCCCAACCTGGCCAGGGGGGCCACTAGCCTGTGGAGGGAGCCAGGTGTCAACAATTTTCTTGGTACATTTCACCCGCTCTCCAGGAAGTCACGGAGCCGAGGGGCCTGGTGGGCAGAACCGGGATCTTCAGGTCCACGGGGCCTGGGTCAGGTTCTTTTCCAAAGCCAGGGTGGCTTCCCTGGTGTCCTGAGTGTCGCCCCCTCATCTGGGATGGCTTCCGCATGTCCTGGAAGAGGGTGCGGCCACCACGCTGGTTTTGCAGCTTTAAGAGATGCTTGGTGCCCTTGGCGTCTCCTCAGCCACCTCAGGGAAGAAGAGGCACAGGCCCTCCGGAGACACAGTGTCACAGTGAAAACTGAAGCCCAGCGGAGGTAGGTGTGGGGGGCCGCAGGTACAGGCTGACTGAAGGTTGACAGGGCCTCCACCTAGGTGGGCTCATTCTGACAAACCTGGGAGCCCATGCTTGTCCAGCGAGGAGGAGTTAAGGCCAAAACCCGGTGCTGGCTGGTCTCGGAGGCTGGGGGTGGTGAGGTGGTTCCCAAGGCGGTGACTGGGAAAGAGTCTGGAGGGTGGTCGGAGGGTGGAAGGAGGGGTGTCCATGGGTCTGTGCCGTCCAAGCCCTGCTGACCCAGCAGACTGATCTCCGGGGCCGCCAGAGGCACTGTTGGGGCACTATCATGCATTGCTGGTGGGAACGTAGAAATTCACAAATGGTTTGGAAAATAAATTGCCAATATTTGTTAAAATGGACATACATAAGCTCTTTGACCCAACAGTTCCCCTCCTGGGTCATTTATCACAGCACTGTTCCTAGTGGCAGAGCCAGACGGAGGCCTGGGGTCAGGGGGATGAGTGACTGTGTTGGGACAGTCGCTGGGGATGTTCTGCAACTGCTACAACCAGAATGCATGGGAATCATAACAGGTGAATCCAAGGGACTTTTCACAAGGTCTCGTTGAGCGTGAGACTATTCGGAAAACCCTCCACAGCAGGACTTGCCTTTGATAAGGTAAACAACAACCTAAGCCTTCATCACACAGGTAAAGGTGGGCACGTGTCAGAAATATGTGTCTATGATTGGATGGACATGGAAAGAGCATTTAGAGCTCTTTAAATAATCAATCGTTAACAACGCGTGGTCGAGACTTCTTCCCTGGACCCGGCCTGCTACCTCAATTCCCATGCTGTCTACAGCCCGACTCTGCCCCTTCGTCTTCCTCTCGTAGGGTCCCCGGTGGTGATGTCGGGCTGCCTGGAGAGCCAGGAGAGCCTCCCTCCCCAAGGGCCTTAATCCAATCCCCCCGCGAAGTCCCTTTTGTCCTGCGAGGCAACATTTTCACCAGCTGGGGTTAGGCTGTGGACACCCTTGGGGGAGACACCGTTCTGTCCACCACAGAGAGGAAAGAGAGAAAAGGAAAGGAAAACAAAAAGCAGTTAGACCAACATTGGTGTGTTATGTAGAGTGATGTGTGTGCATATCACACATATGTGTAAACAAGGGCTTGTAAAGAGAAAACCGCATCTGGAATGAAATAGCAGAGGAGAAAGGAGGGTGAGAGGCAGAAGGGAGGCCCAGGAGGAGGAGGAGCAAGCAGTGGAGGCAGCTCCTTTCCAGGAACGGTTTGCGCTGGGCCGCCATCCGTGCCTCTGGGCAGGCAACACTCTTCCAGAAGAAATCATTTCAAACTCTCATTTCTCTCAGTCTGAGTTCAGTTCCCTTGTGGGGACCAGGAAAGCCAGTGAGGGCGTGGATGGGGATTTTTATCTTTAGAAAGTTCCCTAGGTGCTGCCTTTCTAGAGAAGAAACTGACTGCTCTCTCTTCATTATGAATCTAAATCTTTTGTCCTTTTTTTCTCGCAAACTGCCGTTCGTTGAGTGCTTCATCTGCCTGAAAGGCAGGTCGGCCGCTCTGATGCCCGCCCGCTGCCAGGGCTGGGCCGGTCCCGAGCGGGCCGGTCCCGAGCGAGCCGCTCTCGGTGAAGATCGCAGTGAGAGGATGGAGCACCGGAAATCAAATCCTTAGTTAGAGACAGACACTTTTGGAAGGAAATGAGCTGAAATTAGACACAACACCTATTTTTATCCTCTTGAAATTCAAATTTTTCTGGAACTAAGAACAAGATTACTGTACAAGTACTTTTTTCTTTATTTAATTCCTTTATTTATTAATTTGGGGATAACTGTTTCCTTTCCCTCATTCCATCTCCCACACTTGAGCCCTGAAGGACTGTCACATTGGCCACGCATGGGCTCATCCTGGGTCATGATCCCCACAGGACAGGACGTGTGTGGGACGCAGGGGCATCTTCCCCACGGAATTCCTCTCCTCCCATGCTGTGGCCTTCCACTAGAAGTGACACCCAGTTGAAAACCCACCTGCCCTAGAGCTGGCTGGCAGCGGAATGGGACCTAGAAGACCCCCGGAGGGGATCGGGACCACGGTGGGTGGGCCGGTGGGGGGAGGAGGGAAGGAATGGGTGGAAGAGCTTGTCCCCGCTCGGGCAGCACTCATGGTGCAGGGAGGAGTGGGTTGGAGGAAGTCACAGGACTGTTTGGAAGGAAACTCGGTGTGAAGTTGCTTCCCAGCTTGTGCGGGTCGAGGCTCCAGGTGCTGGTCAACGGCCTAATTGTTCTCCTGGTGTTCGGATTTCAGTAAGAGTCTAAACAGAATGCTGATGGACTTGTGTGCAGGTGGATGCCCATGTATGCATGCTGTGAACTCCCATCCTGGTGGCTACAGCTGAGGCCACTGTAGTGCTCAGCTCTCACCCGGCAGAACCGACAACAGCCCCCATTTCGTCCAGGCTCTTAGTGTCCAACCCGCAGCCCATGACCTGCATGCGGCCCAGGATGGCTATGAATACGGCCCAACACAAAATCGTAAATTCACTTGAAACCTTTCTTTTGCTCATCAGTTTTCATTAGTGTTTGTGAATTTAATGTGTGGCCCAAGACCAGTCTTCTCCTGGTGTGTCCCAGAGACGCCAGAAGGTTACACCACCCTGGAACCCATTTCACCAGTTCTGATGGATAGGGGAGTGGGGGGGGCTTTGTAAGGAAGCCCGACAGCTGGGGGACAGACATCAGGGACCACACGAGCCCAGTGTCACCTCTATCCGGTGTGGAAGTAGACGGTGTTTGGATATAGTGATATAACCCACACCCACTTTGTTCTGAAACTCTGGTGGGGACCCAGGACCAATTTCCTCCCCACTTCATCCATTTTCAGCCCCCCGTGGTCAAACTTCACGTTCGTGAAGTCTGTCTCTCTCCCTCTCAGGCCCTGGGTCTGCCCTGTGGGGCTATGCGCGCACTAAGTGTTCATCCTGTGTAAGCCCTTCCAGGAGCTGCTACTTCCAGGCATTCCAGCCACTTTTTAACGTGGAAAACACCACCACGGTCATCTCTTTCCCGGACCAGAACGGTCCCAGCCTTGAGTCAGTACCGCCTACGCGCCGAGCCGTCTTTTGCAAGGACATTGCAACGCGCCACCGGCTCCGAAACAACCGCTTCAATGACGCGCCTCGGAGGGTTTTTGACCCTGGGTGGCTCTGCTGTTGGAAACAAATGATGGGAAGGGGAGAGACGAAAGTCAAGTAGTATCTGTTAGACGTATAAATCTGCCAGCTGCTGAAAGGTGCCAATGTGAAGCCACCAATGGGACTGTGTATGAGCAAGGGTCACAACGGGGATGGAGCCATTGTTGCATTATGCAGAATGCACTGTCTGATAGTAAGTCCGTCCGGACTTATATAATGCTGGCACCTGACAGCACGCAGAACTTAGATAAACACATTTCCTTTTTTCCCTCACGTTTCTGATAAAGAAGATTGTGCCAGTCACAAAATTAACTTGGAATGAAATGAAGACTTAAACGGAAGACCTAAAAATTCTAGAAGAAAACAGAGGGGGAAGCTCCTTGAAACTGGTCTTGGCAATGATTTTTTTGGATGTGACCCAGAAAGCACAAGCAACAAGTTTAAAAATGAACAAGTGGGGCGACATGAGACGGAAAAGCTTCTGCACAGAAAAAAACCCCAAAAGCTATCAACAAAATGAAAATGCAGCCAATGGAATGGGAGAAACTATTTGCAAACCATATATCTGATAAGGAATTGATACCCAAAATATTTAAGGAACTTATACAACTCAATAGAATCCCCCACCCCCGCCAATAATCCAATTTAAAATCGAACAGACATTTTTCCTCAGAAGACAGACAGACAGCCATTAGGCACACAGAAAGGTGCTCAGCATCACTGACCATCAGGGAAATGTGAATCAAAACCACACAGAGCTCTCACTCCACACCTGTCAGAATGGCCGTCATAAAAGGGACAGAGCTGGCGAGGCTGGGGAGAAAAGGGGACCCTCGTGCACTGCTGGCGGGAGTGCGGACTGGTGCGCCCGCTGTGGGAAACAGTATGGAGGCTCCTCGAAAATCAGAAAAATGCTGCCATATGATTGATCAGTTCTGGGTATCTCTGTGAAGAAGAGAGGAACACTGGCTCAGAAAACTACCTGCATCGGGGAGTTCACAGCGGCATTATCTACAAGAGCTGTGACAGGGAAACAACCGAAGTGCCGGCCGCTGGGTGAGTGGAGACAGGAAACGAGGCGTAAACATGCAGAGTAATATGTTCAGCCCCAACATGAGGGAAATGCTGCCGCTGGTGGCAACATGGACGGAACTTGAGGGCGTTATTCTAAGTGAAATCAGTCAGACAGAGACCAGTACTGCATGATGTCACTTATTCGTGGAATCTTAAAAAAGACTGACTTCATAGAAATGGACAGTGAATCGGGCATTGCCATGAGCAGGGTGGGGAGGAGTGAAGGGTTGGAATCATAGTTGAAGTTCAAGGGTACACACCTTCACTTCCAAGAGGAACAGGCCCCGAGGACCAAGTGTACGCCGTGGTGACTGCAGTGAACACACGGTACCGTGTCCTTGAAAGTGGCTACAAGGGTAGACCTTCAAAGTTCTCATGACACCAGCAACGAAGGGGACTGCGTGAGGTGATGGATGTGTTAACTGCATCGTGATCATCATTTCACAGTGTATTTGGAGAGCAAACCATCACACAGCACTCTCGACGCTCACGACGTTGTGTCAGTCACGTCTCAGTGAGGCTGGAAAGAGGGAGGAGCATGCCAGAATTCTTGCTGCTGCTCACAACTCTGAACCTGAACTTGGAAGCTCCTCATTAGACCCACTGCAAGGGGGCTGGAGGCTGAGGAAGTTGGCGTCACCATTGTTAAAGAAGCTGGCGAATCAGAAAGATCGGGAGAACTCAGAAGGTCGGCAGCATGGGAGCACGTCCTTGTGGTTAGGGTCCCAAAGTGGGCGGGGACTGATTCCCCCCATCACAGGCGAGGCTTGAGCTTGGCCTGGGGCCTGCGGTCTAACACTCGATTGTGGGAAATTGTCATGTTAAAGCTAAACGCAACAGTCTGGTTCACCGAGGAGCTACAGTTTTATCAGCAAAGAGTGGGAAAGGAGTTCTACATGTTGCTAAAAATATTTCATAAATTATCTGTAGCTATCTCCAGAGAAGTGTATAATAAGCACTGGAAATCAGCTGTCTTGGGTGTTTAAGCCCTTCCTGCATGACGCACTGTGGAAGCCACTGGGGGCAGGGGGTGGACCGTGACCGAGTCCCTCAGCCCCGGCCTTGCTCAGGGCCTGTTCAATTCCCTTGGAAACCTGGGCCTGTCTCTCCTCCGTGGCTCCCTCACAGGCCACATTGGTTCTCTGTCAGTGTCGGTGTGTCTGTGACCGTTACCTGTCCGGGTGTGTCTCCTCCCTCGTGCTTCGCGGTCTGAGCACCGGGCTGGCGCAGCGGGCCCCTGTGTGAGCCGGGCTGACCGTTCATAGTGCTGAGCTGCAGGGTGAGCTACTCCCGGTCCAGGTCGAGGGCCACCCCCAGCACGGCCACTGCAGGCGGGAGGAACAGGCTCAGAGACTGCAGCCCGCTGCCACCAATGAGGGGACACTGGGGGGACGGCTAGGGCCACGCGGGGATGGCCAGACAAGTGGGATGAGCCAGAGCAACACCGAAGATGTAAACCCTCAATTATTATTTTTTACATTTTTTAAAATAAAAAATTAATTACAGTTTACATTTAGTATTATTTTCAATTAGTTTCAGGTGGACCGCACTGTAGTTAGACAATCACATACTTTACAAAGTGATTCCCCCAGTATTTCAAGTGCCCGCCTGGCGCCGGACGAAGCGGTTACAGCGTTATTGACTGTATTCCCTGCGCAGCACTTCCCGTCCCTGTAACGTAATTGGCGAATCTACCTCTCAGTCTCTTTGCCTTTCCCACCCGCGCCGCTAGCCCCTTCCCTGGCGACCGCCGGTCTTCAACCTCCAGTTATTGCTCCTCCCGCCGGTATGGCCCGAGATGTCTCTGTTCCCGCTCTAGGAAGGGTCTTCTGTAACCCTAACACAGGTCCCTGGAGGTGTCCCCCGTGGGTCAGGAGCAACACAGTTCAGACCTGCCTTTCCTTGTTAGCAGCGTGCCACCCCTTGTCACTGGCACCTGAGGACGGTGCTGGCAGAAGGCACACGGCTTCCCAGGTGAGCATGGTGGGGACCCTCGGAGCCGTGCTCCACAGCCCACTGCTCCCCCAGCTCGATTCTTTGTTCAAAACAGATAAATCCAGCACAGCCACACCTGCTCCGTGCGCTGCTGTGATCCATGGGCCTCGGAAAGCACGGCTGGCCCAAGAAGGCATTAGAGCTCAATTGCCATTTGTGCCTGTCACAGGGGTTGCAAATGTGTAATGAGTTTCCAGAGCTAATGTTTTGTGCGAAGCACTTAGGAGAGCCTGGGCGAAATTGGCTCAGAATGCCGATGTGGCGTTTTAATTAAAGATAGTTTCTAATCAAGGGCGGAGCACAGGCTGTTGGGGAAAATGTCAGTTCGTCGTCCAGTCCCCGGGGGCAGGGGTCCAGGCATCCATGAGGCGTTCCCGCTGCTGAGAGGCGGGTGCAGTTGTGCGTTGGCCACGCGAGGCAGATGGCTGAGCAGCACCTCCAGGACCCCATGCACATGGCTGTGCACTGCCTCGGTGTCAGTGGCTCTGTCCTCATGTTCCCGTGGATGCCGGCCGGGCAGCACTGACCTGTGGCCCCGTGTGAGTGGCCAAGCCAGAGCAGGAGGGGTGGCAGCCAGTCTGCAGGGCACAGGGAGCACGGGGCAGCCCTCCTACCAGCATGGGCTCGCTGGGCGTGTGTGCAGCAGGACATGTCGGGGTCTCCGTGCCAGGGAAAGTCCCTCGTGGTGCAGGAGGCTCTGGATGGAGCCCAGCACAGAGGGGTGAGGTCAGGGTGCACCGAGGAGCCCCGGAGAGCTGGTGGAAAGCCCGTGGGTGTGGGCTGTGGATGCGTGAGAACCAGTTCTTCGCTCGCATCACGCCGATATTTCCCTGTAGGACTAGTTTAGTCACGCACAGTGCGGGGTCTCTGAGTGCCCGTGCTGGTCACCGGCCTTTCCCACTCGAGGTGTGACGTGAGAGCAGGGTCTTCTCCGAGTCTGGGTCTCAGGTTTCTCAGGACTCAGGGCTGCTTCTGTGTTGTTGTTACTCTGCCTTCCCTCTGACTCGGCTCGGCCCCTTGTAGCCCACGCCGTGTCCATGGGCCTTGTCTCTGTGGGCCTCGGATGACAACCGTCTGTGAAACTGCAACCGAACGCGCCTTCGGCCTAGACCCGAGTTGGGTTTCCAGCCCGGCTCCTTCCCACCTCTGCCCGCACCGCTGCCGGCTCTCCTACTCAGAGAGTCTAGTCCCAAACAGCAGCCGGAGGGTCTTTTTAACAACAGCCAGACCACGTGAATCTCCTGCCTTCAGTCCTCTACTGGCTCTCGTAGCAGCTGGAACAACAGGAGCCAAGGCAGGCCTCTCCCGTCCACCTGGGGCCCCACCTGGGACCACTGTTCCTAGCTCACCAGGCCCCACCCCTTAGCTCTTTCAGTGCCTATGAGGTGCCAGGCTCACTCCCACCTGGGGACGTTTGCAGCCAAGGGTCTTGGCCCAGAACTTCCTCCAGTTGCTCCAGGGCCTCCATCCTTGCCACTCAAGTGCCAGCACTACTCTCCCCTCCTTCCTGGTGTCCAAAGCAGCCTTCACAGCCAGTGCCACCTCGTCACCCAGTTTTGTCAGAGCACTGCTGGTTGGAATTGTCTTGCTACTAGTCTGTTAGTTCACTGCCCGCTTCTCTCTCTGAGACTGCCAGCATGCGGACAGCGGGTCACAGCGCCCCAGATCTGCGAATGGCAGCCAAACAGCTGGGTTCAACACCTGCCATAGGTAGCAGAACGGGGACCCTGTTGGCCTCATTGGCGGGGGCCTCAGTGGCCTCCCCTGTAAAAGGCCATCACCCCTGCCTGCTTCCCCCATGTGGTTGGAACACACAGAGGTGACAAGTGAACCTCTCTCAGGGGTGAGACCGTCTTCATTCGCCTCCTCAGGGCTCTGCCCCCTATAAGGAGCCTTCCTGACACTGGGGTGGGAACGCTGAGATCACGGCCACTGGCCGCCCCACCCTGGGTGAGAGCCTCAAATCAGCCAAGTCACATGGCAGAGTGGAAGGGGGTTAAAAATTTCCTCTTACAGTTTGGGAGGTGAGGGCTGGGTGGGGCAGACAGGTGGGACCTACACTCAGTCCACTTAAATCCAGGTGTTAAGGGGCTTTGACACAGGCCTCAGGTCCCTTTGGGGGTCATGGCGGAGCCTGGTGTTAACTGCACTGGGAGCTCTGCCCACTGTTTCCTCACTGTGTGCCGACTGGCAGTCACCTCCCCTCGCAGGGGCCTGGGACGCAGGCAGGGGACAGGGTAGTTGGGCCCAGCACTCCCTACTCAACGCAGGAGCGTCACGAGGATCCTGCGTCAGCGTGCAAAGGGCACCTGGTCCCTGGGTGGGAAGCAGCCCTGGTCTCTCTGTTCCTGCGGTCGCTCTGAAGCCGAGTTACAGCTCATGACGTTACCCGAGTGAAACGCTGAGAAACAGGCATCTTGTCTTAGGGTCGCAGCCAGGGGCAGGGCTTGTGGGAATCTCGGGCCCGTATTACTTGATGAAAATGATGTATGAGGGCTTCCTTCAATATTTAGAAAAAAAGTTCCAGCCCGCCTGTGTGGTGGTTCTGGGCCTGCCTTAGACCAAAGCCACGCTGACGAGCTTTATAATGAATGTGTGTGTGTGCGTGTCACAGAGCAATAAAATCTCAAATAGCTTTATTAAAAAATCCACGTATCAGGCCTCTGTGTATCTGTCACAAGCACTGTATTATGAGTTATCATTCATTAACATCATCTCAGACAAGTTTTTTTGCACATGATTAGGCCTGCTGATGACAATGAAGCTGAAATTAAAAATGGCTCCACCTTTGCCCCCTTCCCCCATCCAGGGAAGGTGATGGGTAGTGGGGGTCCCTGGGGGAGGCAGACATCCTGGGTGCTTCACGGAGGGCAGTGCCCCACCCAGCCTCCTCCTCTCAGCCCCACCTTCCATGCCCCCAGCCTCTTAGATTTCTGGTCCCTAAAATTCTCCTGTTCTAGGAGACAGTTCTAGGGAGTGAAATTCTGCCTTCATTAAAATGCAAATTTCCCTGAGAGAGGAGAGGACCCATTTGGATCCTCATGGCTCAGTGACTAAGCTGGTCTCATCTTTGCTCCGAACAGAGCTTGGACGGGAGGCGGGAGGTGGGAGGTGGGAGGCTCCGAGGCGGGTGGGGGTGGGGCCAAGTGCAGAGGGGAGCCAGGCCACTGCCCTGACCTGCCCGGCCACAGAGCCCCGCCCACGGCCACCCACACCTGCGCCTGTTCCCCACGACTTGCGTCACACGTCCCGCATCTGCAGGTCCCCCTGGGAACCTTCGCTCATAGGGTAACACCACTTTGAACTGCTTTTTCAGTCCTGCCGTGTTGATTTTAGTCATCTCTTCTCATTTGGCCTCATTTGTATTGTTCTAATAGAGAAAGGCAAATAGTTTTTCCATTTTCATGCATCATAGTTACTAAGATTATTTAGCTGCATAAGTTAATAACAGTCTGTCATCCAGAAAACTAGTTTGCGTTTCATTTGGGGGAGAGACTTTAATAATTATGTATAATCAATAGTGGAGTTATCATTTCGGCAGGGACCCGAGCCTGAGAAAGATGCTGTCAGGGTGCACTCGGAGCCATGCTGCTTGGCCCACTAACGGCTCTTATTCTAATGAGCTTAATCACTTTATAGATTTCTCTCAGATTCCATCTCCTTTGCCTTTTTATTGCTTTGCTCACACAACGCTTCTGTAATTTCATTAATAGGAGGCGGGTGGGGGAGGCGCATGTTTGCCGTGCGATATGAAGATGGGGTGAGTCCCTTTGGTGGCCTTCGATCATTCGCCAAGTGTGGGGGCTTGACAGTGCTTATTTCTTAAAAAAAAATTGACGGAAGACAAAAAGGGTACATGGTGTGGTTTCAATCTCCAGACTCAGCCGAAAGAGCCGTGCTGACTCAGCCCCTCCTCGCTAGGGCCTCGAGGGTGTTGTTCCTCCTCTCTGGCCTCAGCTCCATTTCATTCAGTGGGTTCAGGTTGGGTTCCCCCCTCAGTTGGGTTTCCTGGTGTTGTTTGTAACTGTTGCTGGAGAGCTCCCTTGTACGGAGTTTTCTCCTCCCTCACCTGCTCCATGTTCCTTTCTGGTCTGTGTTGTGTCTTGGGTTGTGTGCCAGTGGAGGCAGCTCAGAGAAGCAGAGCCAGGAGCCTTAAGAGAAGGAACTGAGTCGTGCAGTCGCGGCACCCTGGTCCCGTGGCCTGTGGTCTGTGGGCTGGGCCCGGTGGGGCTGCGGGGGGCGTGAAGGCACAGCACCCAGAGCCAAGGGTGTGGGTTCTGGTCCCAGTCTGAGGGACCCAGAACCAGGAGCGCCGAAGGTGGTGCAGATCCCAGTCGGACTGTGGGAGAAGATTGGTGTTCCAGCTCAAAAATCAGGCAGAGAGAAGAGAGGGAGGAAAGAGAGAGGGGGGGGGTCCTCCTTTCCCTTGTCTCTTTGTTCTAGGCAGACAGACCCTCACCATATCGGATGGTGCCTGGCCACAAGGGGAGGGGGATCCACTTTACTCAGCTGATTCAGATACTAATCTCTTCTAGAACATCCTTGCAGACACACCCAGACATATGCGATCACACAGATGGGCACCCTGCAGCCTGGTCAGGGTGACACGTGGAAGTGACCACGGCAGGCTGGTGGAACTGTTTCACTCATGCTTAAGAGTGGGCGGAGCTGTGTCAGCATCAGTGTGCAGCTGGTGTCCTGACAATCCTGTGACCTTGACTTTGACCTCCACTCTGGGCTCGGAGAGACTCCTCTGGTTTTGAGGGTGGCTGTGTGTTCCAAAGACAAGTGTGAAATATTTCATCTCTGGTCTCAGTGTGTTTGGAGGACGGGCAGACGAGGTGAGGTTGCTTGTGTGCCTCTGTCATGACTTGACACACCAACTCCAAGGGACAGTGACCACTGACCACCCAGAGTGTGTGCCAGGCCCCAGAGAGCCCCCTGGGCTGCAGTGCTGAGAAGCCACAGTGAGGCTGTAAACTGGGGGCGCGGGCGGGAGATATGTTGCCGCCTCCCTTCCACCTGCCCCCGAGGCCGCTGGTGGAACAACGGCCCCTGGGCCCCAACAGGGGGCCTCTGGCCCAAGCTGCCCAGGCCACCCACACAGTGATCGCTGTTCAACTGAGCTGCCTGAGCTCTTTCACCTTGAAACCACAGAGTCCAGTTGCAAGATGAAGGAATCATGTCTGAGTTTGGAGACACTTTGATGGTTCTGGACCTACAACTTCAGTGCGGATATGAACAGAAGTGTGGGTTATCTCAGCTCCTGGGCAGGGGACACATGTGAATTTCCCCACCCCCACCTCGGCCTTCCTGACTCCTTCTGAGGGCTGCTGCTGGCTGGAGAGCCAGGTGTTAGTGAAGTCTGAGGTGTGGGGGGCCCAAGCCTGTGCTGCCTGGCGGGCCCTGCAGCCTCGTCTTGTGGGGATGTGGCTCTGCACATGGACCCAGAGCCCTGGCTGGCTGACTGAGCATCTTCACAGGACTTGGTCATGTGGGGTGCTAGACGAAGCCATTGGTGAGCAGGGACCGATGAAGTTGCAGCGGTCACGTCTGTGGGTGTTCACCTGCAACTCCAAAATAAACTTGGTTTCCATCAAAAACAAATTTTCAAAGTTCCTTGAACTCACTAGGTTATAAAGCTCACTACAGTTAATAATAAATGCAAGGTATATAAATAAAAATTGTTTTACGAAGGGCTATAAAATATTACTGGAATAACCAAAAGTGTATATATAAATACATACATCACAGGATGGCAACAGAACATTGTGAAAACTTCCCGTTCACTTCAAATCAATTTAAAAATTTAGGGCAATTTTTACTTCAATTACAGTGGATTCTTTGGCAACTTGACAAACTAATTCCAAAATGGCTTCAAGAAAGGAAAATATCTTAACAAATTTTGAAAAAGAGGAGCAATGATGAGGTCTTTCTCATAAACATAATTGCTGCAGAAATGATGCAGTGCCTACAGCCGGATCGGCTTGGCTGGAGACCTCACAAAAGGGACACTGACGTGCCGTCGGCACAAGGGTCTAACTCTTCATGTCACGTCGGTTGGTTGCATGTTTTGCCTTTCTGATCGCTGAGGTATTAGATCATTTGGGAAACGTAGTCGGTAAATTAACAACTGGGAAAATTTACTTTAAATGCATACTTCACATCGTGTAGCCCACACCCTGAAATAAACTTCATGTGGGCAAAGTGTTCAATGTTAGCAAGCTTGTGCAAGTTTTTTTAAAAGTAGGTAAATATTTATCTGAACCTGGAGAGGGAGAAAGAAGTCCTTTTTAATGACTGAGGGACTGTAGGCTCACTGTCTAAAGATAAAATCATCAGAAAGTAAAACAAGCAAAGTAAAATCATATGAGAAATTGCGTGAACACGAAAAAGTAAGTTCTTAGCACATACCGCTCCTTAAGTCAATGTTATAAGGAAGAACACAGTGGGAGAAACACAGGACAAGAGCACCAAACTCACAGAACAAAAGAGGATAGATGGCCGGTGGACCTTAAGTATTTTAAACCCTGGTTTTTAAAGGTGTAAACTAAAACAATGATGTCATTCTCCTCCCCCCCCACCCCCCGCCACCAAGCTCACTATTTAAACATAGCAATGGTGCTGATGAGAACGGATGGAAGTGTAAACTAAAACAATGATGTCATTTCCCCCCACCAAACTCACCATTTAAACAAAGGGATGGTGCAGATAAGAACGGAAGGGATGGGCTGGTGGCAGGTCCCACGGGCGTTCGGACTGCCGTCTCTCGTCGGTTGGTGTGGTCGGGCAGCCAGAGGCCCGCGTCATCCCCTCCACGGAGTCCCCGACTTTTCTGTCAGTGAAACGTGAAATAACCACTAGCCGATCATTTTGACCTACACCGACAGCCATTTCTCATGGGGTGAACTATTAATGTCTTCGAAGATAATGAAGAGGGTGGGGGCAAAGTGTTAAGGACAAGGCTTTCACAGCAGCATTACTTAGAGGAAAGAAGAACAAGAAGTCAGATACAAACATTCAGGAATAAGCGCTGGTTAACAAAACACACAAATCCATGTGGCGGGACACAGTCCATCTACTCAATTATTCTCGCAACGTAAAGCCCTTGATTAGATTCTGGGCTGGGAAAAGAAGAGTAGCTGTAAATACAACACTAGGATGATTGAAGACGTTTGAAAATGGACCGTGGATTAGTGAGTAGCATTTGCATCAATGTTCAGTTCCTGGATCTTGATGCTTATACTGTGACTCTGTAAGAGAAGGTTCTTATTCTTGGGAGGAACACGCTGAAGTGTCTGGGGGTAAAGGAGTGTGGTATTTGCATCCACTCTCAGATGGTTTGGAGGAAGAAAGTATAGACATTGCTTTGAACTCGCCTCTGAGCTCGCCTTGAAGTTTTCCTGTGAGTTTGAAATTTTATCAAAATAAAAAGTTACAAAAATCATGTTTTCAATGTAATGATATGGGAAGATGCACAGTATATTTTTAAGTAAAAAGAGCAATCGAGTCTACGGAGCTGTCAGTCTGTCCAGCCGCCACCCTGCAGGTGTCGTGGCCCCCCTCTGCCTCTCTGTGAAGGTTTCCACCCATAGAAATGTCTCCAGAAGGCGGACACCCACGTGTTCATCGTGCGTGTGTATTTCCTCTGGGTGAGGGCCCCACACGCTCTCTTCCTCCATGCTTCTGTGTTTTCGAAAGTTTCCAAGTTTGGGGGAGCGTACACATGAAATTCCACTTTAAAAAGAAAGAAAAAATGTACTTTTTTCTTTTGTGGTGTTGTCATTTTTCTCTGGCCCTGGTCTCACAGAGTAGAAACAGAAGTCATAAACCAGATTTGCGGTGGGATTTTGAGATGCTTTGGGCCTCAGTGATTCCATGATCCTCAATGTTCAAACTAGTGAAGTCCTCACGAAATGGCTCCGGTCGGCATCCGGGGGAAGTCCCCATGTGTCTCACGGCAAAGCTCTCGGGACAGTGTGGGCTGTTCCCAGTGCAGCCCAGGGTATTGCTTCAGGAGCCACAGTGGTTGACGTCAGTCCAGAGGGGAGGGTGTCAGTCACTGAAGGCCAGAGAAAGCCTTGCTGTTCGCTTTACATGCTGAAGAAATGGGACAGGGAGTGGGGAAGCCGGTCCCCAGGGAGCCTGGAGAGACAGGGGCTAAAGCTGGGACTGGAGCTGACCCAGCTCTGCTGAGCTGGGTGAGCCTGTGGAGTGGGTGACCCAAGTGTCATGACGTGTAGAGGGGCGTGGGGACCCCCACACTGTGCTCTCTGAAACCAGAAGCAGCAGTGAATCTGAGGCCCCCTGGTCCACATGACATCCTTGTTGAAACAGCCATTAGTTAGCCTCCCATCGCCTCCCCCACCCTCTCCTGTCCCCGGTTTTGTTTTTTCCTTCCCCGTGCTTGCAGAGGCAGAACCTCGCAGGGTGAGCGCAAAGCGTCATGGAGGGCGGTCCGAGACGCCCCAGTTCATCGCGGGGTCAGTGCAAACCCTGGGCCCACGGATGGAACGGGAGGGTCCGGGTGGTCTCGTCAGTCCCCGTCCTTCTGAAATGCCGTTACTCCTGCTAGCAGAGCTTTCAGTACCCTAGTCAGTGTCTGCCTTCTTCTTCCGCTCTTGGGACTTTGTTCCCGTGTTCTTCCCTCTTCATACGGCTCAGAGGACACTCAGCATGTCACCAGTGCAGGGTGGGGTCGGGAGTTTAGGCCAGCCACCCTCCTGGGGAACCCCGCGGTTCTGTGGGGGCCAGAGTCAGACTTGGCCCGGTCAGATGCATGTTTGCTGGCCATGAACGAGAACACGCGTGGTGGCTGCAGTGGCCATCCTGCAACATGCCTCGGGAAGTAGTTGCTACGAGAACAGGAGGGGTGGGCAGAGGGATCCCTGGGTCTGGGGTTCCTCCCCCACTGGCCGGCACCACACCTGCGTCTCCAGTTCTGAGTGCAAATACACTTCCTTGCTTCTTAAGCTGGTCTGAGCTGTGAGTTGTTACTTGCAGCCAACATATTCCTGACACTCCTGTCTGAAACACGCATCGCCTTCTGTGCCTGGGTGGCAGGTTACCTGGTGGCCCTCAGAAAGGGCTGTGCACGTCCTAATCCCCGGGACCTGTGAATGGATTTTGAAAGAGTGTCTTTGCAGATGTAATGGAGTACGGAGGTGAGACTATTCTGTACAACTCAGTAGCAAAACAACAAGCCGTCCGAGTTAAAAATGGGCAGAGAAACTGAATAGACATTTTTCCAGAGAAGACATACAAATGGCCAATCAGTACAGGGAAAGGTGCTCAGCAACTCCAATAATCAGGGTGATGCAGGTCCAGACCATGCTGTCACCTCCCACTGGTTAGCATCAAAGGGGCAGAAGATGAGTGTGGGTGAGAAGTGCAGCGCAGAGACCCCTGTGCCCTGCTGGAGGGAATCTAAATTGGGGCAGTCACTGTGGAAAACAGTATGGAGGCTCTTACAAATTTTTAAAAATAAAACTAAAATATTACCCAGCAAGCCCACTTCTGAAAATTCAGGGTCCAGCACAAGTAACTCTCCTTTTTTTTTTACTATAACACCATAAGCATGTAATTCTGTATTGTAACCATATCACACTCAAGCACACTATAGGACATCTTAGGTGCAATGTTCAAATTGCTGTCTATTTTGTGGGACATTCTTGTACCCTTACCAACCACACTCGAGCAGGCCTTCCTTCTGCCGGACCCTGCATATCCAAAGGAAAGGAAAATAGGGTTTCTGAGAGATGCCTGCACTGCCACATTTACTGAATGCAGCATCACTCCCAAAGGCCAAGACGTGGAAACAGTCCGAGAGTCTGCCAGGGACTGAGCGGGGAAGGAAGACGTGGCGTGTGCGTCACCATGGAATCAATATTTATTTAGCCACGAGAAAGAAGAGCATCCTACTGTTTGCAAAAACGTGAATGGACCTTCAGGGCATTATGCTAAGTGAAATAAGTCAGACCAGGAAAGACAAATATGTTTGCTGTCACTTACAGGTGGAACCTAAAAAAGCTGAACTCACAGAAACAGAAAGTACAGCCATGGTTGCCAAGAGCTGGGGGTTGGGGGAAAGGTGGCAGATGCTGGTTGGAGCGCACGTTTTCAGCTGTCAGATGAGTGAGTTCTGGGCATCGAATGCGCAGGATGGTGATTATGGTTAATAACACTGTATTATACACTTGGAAATTGCTACGAGAGTAGATGGTAAATGTCACTCCTAAAAAATGGTAATTTTGTAACAGCATGAAGGTGTCAGCTATGATGATAATCATCAGCAAAGGCAAGTGTATCGAATCAGCACACTGCTCACTGTATGCCTCCCCACTGTTTGATGTGGATTACATCTCAGCAAAGCTGGGGGAGGGGGGAGATGAGGTCATTCTGGATTATCCAGGTGGGCTTTAAATCCAGTGACGAGTGTGCTTCGAAGAGACAGGAGAGGAAACACAGACACACAGAGGTGGCCACGTGACCCTAGAGGCAGAGGCTGAAGTGATGTGGCCACAAGCCAAGAACACCTGGAGCCACCAGAAGCTGGAGGAGATGGGGAAGGATCCTCCTCTAGACCTCTTAGGGGCAGGGGTCCTTCTGGCTCTGTAATTTCAGATTTTAGGGCTCCAGAGCCATGAGAGGATAATTTCTGGTTTTTAAGCCCCCAGGTTGTGGTCATTTATGTGGCAGCCCCGGGGGGAAAAAAAGACATTCTGGGTGAGAGGTCAGTCTGAGCGAACACTTAAACAAACGGAGGCAGAGCTGTGGCTTTCTTGTCCTTCCCACAGTGTGGCCACGTGGCCACGTGGAACAGCTCCATGTCCGAGCAGAGAGCACATCCTTCCCTCCCTTCTGGTGACTCTTCCGGGGCCCAGCTCGTGCACTGCATGGCACTCTGGTGGTCTGTCTCTCTCTGAACATCTCCATGGATTTTTGAGGCTTCGGAGACTCATCTTGTACAACCTCCTGTTTCTTGGGTCACATCTTTGCCAACGCGTCTGCAGGAAGAAGGGATGAGCTGATCAAAAGAGTTTAGAAGGAAGAAAAAAAGAGAAAGACCTGAGAAGTCTATGGCATTATTATTCAGAGGAGATTTTCTGGTAGAGTTATGTTGGAATTTTTTCAATAAATTAATTGTGCAGACTTTTAAGAGATAGCTTTTAGATGAATAGAGATATTACTTGAATTTAAATTCAGCCCATTAAGTCATCAATTATATTGTTGTTGCAACATCATGTGCTTAATGTTAATGACGCACACAAATAAAAAAGGAATGACACGAGAGAGCTATTTGCTTTGCTGTTTCGGGTGATCTGCGCCAAATGCTCACTAAGACTCACGCCCAGGAGTTAGAGCAGAGCAGGGCGGTGGGGGCTGAGCAGGGGCAGCAATGGGAGTGAGCTCTGCATGCCCAGCAGGTGCTCTGCAAGGGGGGGCGGGGAGGGAAATGCTGGGAGAGTCACCAGGTGCGGAGGATAGAACTTTCTTCCGCGTGTCTCTTTTCTGCTTCCCTCCATCTGTCTGTGCCATTTCTCTAATACAGTGATTAGCTCTCTGGCTCCTGCTCCAATTCTGTGCTCCTAATTGTATTTCCTTCCCTGCTTCCTTCTCCAAGTACCCCCGATTCCCAAATCTGGAAGGCTGACAGTCTGTTTGGTCACAACCCCCTCTTCTCCTTCTCAGGTAATCCTGGCTCTTCGCTGTGACCTGCAGCTCAACCCACAGAGTGCGTGTATGCAAATAAAAATGGGTGGCCCTTCTGGGCAGGCCCATTGGAAAACAGTTCTCCCTCTGCGTGGTCAGTGACCCATAGGCTCAGATGTCTACCCCCTCACCTCCTCGCTGGCCTTTTTCGTATGATGCAAAGACAGCACGGGAGGCTCGGCGCCCCTGCTCTGGCTGCCTTGAAGCCCCTTTAGGAACCCACCAGGCTGCACTGGTCCTCACCAGCTTGTCCACCACCGGACCCCCTTCAAATATGCTCTTTGTAGAGTCTCTGATTCCTCTTCCTCCTGTCCCTGCCTTGCCGGACCACACCCAGGACCTCCGAGAAGACGTCTATCAGACGTGCCACCAGCTCTTCGGCTGGGTAGGGTGGCAGTACCGTCCACAGGAGTCCTTTCCCAAGAGCTTACTGAGCATGGGTCGAATGGGTGAGTGCACCGTTTTCTCCAACCGACATGTCAGTCGGTCTCACGTGACCCCTCTCTCTGCTGCTGCATTTTGCACGGAAAGTCGTGCATCCAGAAGACTGGCCTCGCTCCAGATTTATGCGGGGAAACGGGGTCAACCTGGGGGGAAGAGAATGCCTAACTTTCTAGCTTACTGAACCGCCTATGAAAACTTGAGGCCACCTGAGCTCTTCTGACTTCTGTGCTCTCCGTCTCCTTTCCATCCTCACACACACCGGCTTCCTCCTCTGCGCCTCGCTCCTCCACCCGCCGCACCCCTGCCCTCACACCACGAATGGAAGGGTTGGCCGTCTCTTCTGTAAACTCGCTGACCATTTTTCCCTCTGCCACGTCCTGTAGGTGTGGTCTCTTGTGCTGCTGCCCCCCTCACTGTTCCCTGCTGGCTCCCTAGCCGTGGTCCTCACTGACTTCTTCCTGGCTGTGTCAGCTGCTTCCCAGCAAGGTGTCCCCAGTCCAGGTGCTACATGTTCAACCCACACCCACGTCGCCAGGCCGGTCCTTCGAAAACGTGATTTTGGTTGCAGCACTTCCCCACCATGTCAAGCCATCAAAGGCTCGCTGGCAGCTGGTAGAGTGGGTGCCGAATGTTGGAGCCTGCCCTCCAGGGTCCAGGTGTTCTGGGCTCAATGGAAAACTCCAGCCTTAGTGTCCGTAATTCACTGTCCTCATTTTTCCTACAGCCAAATAGAAATATTTGCTCCTCTTTAACCACGCTCCATGACTTGAGCCTCTGGTCTCATCGTGTCTAAGCACTGTGTTAAGTGTCTCTCCTCAATATCCACAGATCAGAATTCTATCCATCCTCAGCAGCAAAGATTAACCACTCTCCCGTCCTCTAAGCCTGTGCTTTATCTTCCCTGTCGTCTCTGCATTTACACAGTGGGTCATTATACCTCCCTGGTGACCTGGTCTGCATAGGCCTGTCCCTCTCTCTGTCTGGACCCTGCGTCTGCTTGAGGCCACAACCCCATTCAGGTCATCTGGTGGCCACCGAGGCCCTCTCCCAGGCCCTCACACATAAGGGGTTTTCAAGAAATAGGTATTTTACAGCAATGTTTGTTTCTTATTTACTTGTTTTTCATACTGCCTGCTTCTTACACACGTTCCGGGCAGCTCATAGCAAAGGCCCAGTGCATAAGGGGATTGATCGAAATAAAAGTCACCACAGGCAGAAGGAAAAAGTGGACCCCAGAGAGGAGGGGACACTTCGTACACACAGGGAGTGAGAGGCAAATGCATGGGAGGGACTGTTGGCTTCACCAACAGTCGAAGAAACGGGACTGAGATGGCAGCAGGTAACTGTTGACGGACTGCCGGGTAAGAAGCCGGGGGGCCGATGGTGGGGCGGCTGTGGGCCGGGACCCTTCAGGTAACAGTACTGGGTTCAAGGTCACTGCCAACTCCCCTCCAGCTGCTTCGCCAGCGTGTCTGGAAAAACCCAAACACTGTGCACATATCGTAAGTTTACTTTTATGAAATTCCAAGAAAATAATTGTGAATGAATACAGAGATTTAGCTAACACTTTCAATGCAAGCATATTTTTTCTTACATTGAAAACCTTTTTCCCAATGTCATTAACATAATTATTATTTGTTTTATCCCTAGTATGTGTGTGTACATATATATATTTTTTCAAGATAATATTATAATTAATAAAGGGGCAATTTAGGATTACTTTCAGATGTTTTTGGCCTTGGGCTATATCTCATTAGGAATCTATCATCAAAATATTATGCTTTAGGGTTATTACAAGAATAATTCTCCGCATGGATAAGCTACCAGCTGGATATACTTTCGTATATTTTCAATTCCTTTGAAAGATACTTTCCTTTTTTTTTCCCAAAAATTTGCCTCGTGGAAAATTTTTTAAAGGTTTTATTAATTTATTTTTAGAGAGGGGGTAGGGAAAGAGAAAGTGAGGGAAATATCAGTGTGTGGTTTCCTCTCTCGCACCCCCTACCGGGGACCTGGCCCGCAACCCAGGCCTGTGCCCTGACTGGGAATCGAACTGGTGACCCTTTGGTTCGCAAGCCCACATTCAGTCTACTGAGCCACACCAGTCAAGGCATTTTTCTTTTAAAATAAATTTTCCTTTTTAAAGTTTACAAAGTATCATATAGATTCAAAGCTATTTGGTCAGGTGCATCCAGTAAGCTCTAGCTTCTGTCCTAGGCTCCTCCCCCACATCCCCTCTGTCCCCTCCCTCCGTTAGAGTCACAGAAGGTCAAGCACCAGGCACTTTGTTCCACAGCTGGGTGTTTTTCACTGGATCTATTCTTAGATCACTCCGCCATGGAGAGAAATCCCTTATTCATTTTCCAGCTACGTCATCCCCTGGTGAATTGAAGTTTAATCGACTTTGCTCCCAGCTGGTGGGTATTGAGTTTGTTAACAGCCTCACCTGTTCTGAGCCGTGGATATGCCGCGCTGTGTTTTTGCCGGTGTGTCTCTGGTACAGACTCCTAAAGGTGGACTCGCCGGTTCAAAGGGGCGATGTGTGTGAAATCTCATCAGCTGCCCTCAAGGGCCTCCTTAGAGGGGCTGCACCGTCTCCACCCCCACGGCAGTGGGTGAGAGTGCCCACTTTCCTTGTGTCGTCAAACATGTCGATTTGTGCTGGTTGGACTGATGAGAAATGGCCTCTTAGCCATTTCAGCAAGTGGTTCTTTCTTATGAGGAACTCTGCGCATCTTTACCTGGGGGAGTCATCTGCGTTTCTTCCCAATGAACTGTCTCTCGAACCCCCTGCCCATGGCGCCATCGGGCACACTGTTCTTTTCAGGAAAGATGCGTGTTTCTAGTCCCCTCTCCCTTCCACCAGCGGTGACTGTGAGGACACGGTGGACCCCAGAGATTAACTCGGCCTACCAAAACATAATCATTACACTGACACAGCTACTGTTTTTCTTCACAGGATTCCCACCAAGTGGAGATTCTCTACCTGTCAATTTGACCTAGTCACAAACATGTCACGGTGTCAGTGCCCCCAGCCAGGGACCACCAGGGCTCACGGCCCTGTGTGAACCAGTTGTTCTGTCACTACTGCGGTGGGGAGGCACACGCACCACTGGGAACCATGGGCGTTGCACCAACAGGGCCCTAGAGAGGGCTATTATAGGACTTGACTCTGGCCGGCGACCCTGGGGAGGGAAGGGGCCGAGAGAGCAGAGCTGTGATCCGGATTGGATGGGTCAGGAAGCGGCGGTGACTCTGTGACTGTGTATCTCCGTCGATCTTTCCTACAGAAGGGAAGACTAGACCCAGGTTGAACTCCAGTTGGTGAGGAAACCCAGCCGCTCCTGCCAGCCAGGAGCGGGGACGTCTGGGGTTTGGTGGCCTGGACGAGGTAGACGCCGTGTCTGTGTCCAGACATGAACACAAGAGGCCTCGTTCTCCAAGCCTGCCCCTTCTTCCAAGACTTCTCCCTGGCACCGTGTTTGTCGAGAGTTCCTCGGGCGTACTGAGCAGACCCAGCACAGCCAGGATTAAAGGAAGCTGTTTACATTAAGCCTTCCATTAAGTGCTGTCCACGAAGAACCTATTGACGATGTTTTCTGCCACTTGTGTCTGGACTGGACGACCCCACGCCCTTACCGGAAGTATTGCCCATGTGGCGGTCGTGTTCATGTTAACTGGCCGCTCACATTCTGTATGTGGCTGACAGTGGCCAATCTCTGCCACTGGGAATGACATAGAGGTGGAAGGCTCTGAGCACTTCTGCACAGGGATGTGGCCCCTGAGGGAGAAAAGCGTGTCACTTCACTTGGGTACACTGCAGCCCCATTCTGAGCCAAGCCATCCCCCTGTTCACTCCAGGACATGGGTCGGGCAGCTTCTGTAGGGACGGGGAGCCCCAGGAATCTATCATTGTTAGAAGGTTCCTCGCACAGCGAGCATGACGCAGCGCTGTCCTCCTGGGGTTTACGTTCCAGCAGAAGAAGTGGCATGCAAACGAGCCGGCAAGCACCTCATTTCAGGAAGTGACGGGGCTGGAGGAAAACCAGTCAGGACGGGGACAGAGAACCAGAGAGGCGGCAGGGGGACCCATCTCTGTAAGGATCTGAGAGGCTCCTTCATTCCAGTGGGCAGTGAAAGGGCTGCCAGGTGCAGGGTGGAGCAGAGGGGACAGTGGGCCTTCCTGCCCGGACCCTGCCCAGAGGTGAGGGGTCACACCAATGAAGCTCACCCTGTAGGGTCCACCCACAGAGCCCCATCTCTCTCCCTGCTGAGAAGACGGTCTGGCCCAGCCAGTAAAGGGATTCAGGGCCACAGGATGCTGATGGATGAAAACTCCTTCCTTCATATTTTTATATAAATTATCAAGATATTTCCAGCACAAGTAGCTTCTGCCGGAGGAAGCCCTTGAACTCCCCAGAAGGTGGTTTTACTTTCCCACGGTGTTTTATACGTGTCGACAAAGTCTTTCAAAGCCCTCTTTTATGAACTCTGTGAAAGACTTACCCTCTGTTTGCAGAAAGCACCCAGGACAGATGGCTAATATGGCAGACATTGCTTAGAGCAAAGTCTTGACTTACGGCTGAAATTAGTTGGCATGTTTGGTGATGCTCAGCGTAGCCACCCGGGGGGCAGGAATGAGAAAAATGTCATGATCCCATAAAACGCCCACAGTGACCGAAGCATTAATTTACCAAATAACAGTTTCCTTGTGTTTTGCACAGAGATTGCCCTGTCAGAACAGCCAGTGCCTGCAATCCAAACAGGAGCAATCTTTCCAGGTAATGTCGGGAGGAATCTAACTTTGTAACACTTGATAGAACGAGGGGCCAGAAATCGAGATGGAGGGGATGGTGCTTTCTGTCTAAAGAGCAGGAGTTGCATGGGCAGAGAAAATATCTCTGGCTCTCCTTTTTATCTTTCATTCTTAACACTTAAAAATGTAAAAACTTAAAATGTGGGGAGACTGTATTCAAGTCCATTTAAAAGCAGGGAAGAACGTGGGAAAGGTTATTTAATGGTGGAAGCTGAATTTCACTTTGTTTTTCCTAAGGAGCTCACCCAAAAATTGTCACTGAGAAAAAATTAAATGAATATATAGAAGGCAATTATTCCTCAACATAGGGTAAATCTGAAGTTGTTTTTAAAGAAAACAGTATTCAGATACTATCTCAGCTATCTATTGCTGTACAACTAATCACCCCAAACTTAATGGATTTAAATAGCAAACGTTCATCGTCTCAAAGTTTCTGCAGCCGAGGATTCCGGCGCCGCTCAGCGGCTCACCTGTTTCTCACTGTGTTTCCCACTTGGCCGAGGTCTGGCCATCGCTGGGGCTGTGGTTTCATCCAAGGCTGGCCTGGGGGAGGACGACTTCCAAGCTCACGGGCAAGGGTGCTGGCAGGATTCACTTTCTTGCTGGCTACTGGCCAGACGCTGTCCTCAGGTGCCTGCCATGTGCCCTTCTCTGCAGGACAGCTCACAGCATGGTGACTGGTGTCCCTCCGAGTGAGTGCAAGAATACAAGAGGGGCCATGGCTGGGAGGCTCTGTTGGGTGGAGCATCACCCTGTACACCAGAGGTTGCGGGTTTGATGCCAGGTCGGGGTGCATGTAGGGGGCAGCTGATGAATGTCACCTCCCACATCAGTGTTTCCCTCTCTCTCTCTTTTTCTTCCTCTGTCTTCAACACCAATAAACATATCCTCGGGTGAGGATTGAAAGTAAAATAGTAAGCAAGAGGGCATGGAAGCCAGAAGCCACGATCTCTTCACATCTGAACCTCAGAAGTGACACCCTAACCTCCTGCTGTTTTGTGTTCACCAGAAATTTCCAGATCCTGGTCCATGTTGTCTAAGCAGAGAAGTTTGAAGTGAGCTCTTATCACTTTATGGAATGCCCGAAAGGATGTTTTGGGCAAAAGCATGTTTTTGATAGTTAAGAAAGAGGGAAGGAGAGAGGGCTGGGTCTTTGAGGGATTCAAAGCTGAGTGCTGGATGTCCTGGTCCTTTGAATACTTCTTTATCAAGGGTCATTTCAAACAGCAAAGTGCCGTTCTGCAGCTGGCCCTTCCCCAGGTGCTGCGGGGCCGCGCACTGGTCGGGGCTAGTCAGCGGAGACCCTTGCGTGCGTTCCCACCACCCGCACTCCCGTCCTCCGTGCTGGCTGTCCTCACGAGAGGATGTGACCCAGGAGCACAGACAGAAGTTTTGAATTTCAGATTACACTCTCAGGTCATCTGGCAAGGTTATGCTACTTAATTTCTCGAGAGTTATTCTTGTCGCTCGCTGCCTTGGTCAGTTTGGTTCTTCCACCCCCCTTCCCCTTTGATGGAACCTGAGTTCCGGGGGAGGGTGGGATGGGCGTGTGCTTTCCTAGTGATTAGAGAGCAGCGTGTTTGTCCTTGACCTGATGTGTCCGCACTTGCATTCCCAACAGGACACGTTCACTGCTCTGATGTGCCCCCGGGGGCGGTGGGTGGGGTACTGGTGTCCTTTGTGGAGGCTCCTTTAGAACCAGGTCACCCGGTGAGACGGAGGCCACAGGAGACCCATCCTGCGGCTCTTGAACCGCCCACACACAGGGCAGGTTCTTCAGCTGCTGGCGTGCTCCGCCCACTTGCAGGATAGCCTGGAGTCCCTGAGGACACAGGGCAGGGTCTGCCCAGCTGTAGTGAGTGCATGAGATGGTGTGTGTGTGTGAACACGGGTGTGAGAGCATGTGGCTGAGAGTGCAATGTAGGTGTGAGCGACACTGGTCACCATCAAAGGGCACTTCCCTGTCACACACAACGGAGTCACCAAGTC
This sequence comes from Tonatia bakeri, assembly GCA_004024845.1. Lineage (NCBI taxonomy): Eukaryota > Metazoa > Chordata > Mammalia > Chiroptera > Phyllostomidae > Tonatia > Tonatia bakeri. The sequence goes on along the minus strand of PVIA01001452.1, from coordinate 139,361 downwards.
TCCACTCCTGGCTGAAGTCTCACGCAGATAAATGGGGGTGGACTAGGAGGAGTTCTGGGAATGTTAACAGCTTGAGGGTCAACAGGGGAACTTGGGAACAGCCCCCCTGGGCAGACAGAAGCCAGAGACCCCCAATGGCGCTGTCTCTCCCCTGTGTGTGTGGGCGTGTAGTGGCAGGAACATAACTGAGACAGAAGGGGTGCTCTGGGTGGACGGCCTCTGGTGCTCCCAGGCCTTGGTGCACTTTGGTGGAGACCCCTGACTTTGGCCCCCAGGCCCCACACCATGTCCTTGCCCTTGACTGAGGGCTTGGCAGTTCTGGGGGCTGGCTGGGCACCTCCTGATCCAGCCCGGGGCCTGCAAATGTGTCCTGGTTCTTCAGGTTGCAACCATCTGACAGGCCTGGGGCTTGGAGAACGCTCTGTTCCTCACTGTGCACCAGATGTGACTACTTGGATTCCCAAATACAGCGTCACACCCACGTGGTCACCTAACTGCCACCGTCAGAATCCGAACTTGGATTCTGGAGGAAAAATGAAACAATGCACTTATGCCCACAGTGCTGGGTTCAGTGTCATAACCTCCTGTAACGTCAGATAGCCACAGCGTGTCTTCCCAGCAGCCACGAGCTCACCCAGGGGCCGATGCAGCGCTCCAGTCCTGTGATGGGATGGGTGGATGGCGTCCTTGGTTAGGACTAGAACTCACCCCCCACGGCCAGCCGCCTGCAGCTGCAGCCAGACAGCAGCGGCAACCTGCCCTCTCCCCCTGTGGGGATGGAGCTGGGAGCCGCTGGGGAGGGGCCGACTGAACACCTGCTCTCCCCACCCGAGCTCTGCCCGCGTGAGGCCGCCTGCCCCGCCGCCCTCTTCCACCACCCCCTGTACCCTCTGCCTCTCCCCTGCGGGGTCTGGGCCTTGCGAAGGTAGGGGCGTGAGCACAGTAGGCAATTAATAATTTTTGCTTTGAACAAATAATTACACAGAATTAAGTAATGTGAGGGATTAAGTATAACATACAAGTAGTTTTGTGTTGAGGTGCAAAGTGTTTTTTTTTTCTTTCAAATGCACAGTCTGTGAGAACCTGGTATTTGTAAAGATAATAAATGGCTCAGTTGCAAAGAATGCAAATTCCTGACCGGCCACAGACAGCGGCGCGCTTCTGACAAATCACATTTGCTCCAACAACAGTGGCTTGGTGTTATGAATTATTTCATTTCTCCTTCAACATGGAAAATAATTCAGATCTCATCTTTGAAAATGTCAAGTGTGGTATTGAACCGTTTTCTCGGCTTCTCTGCTGGCGTGAACCGGCCCGTTGGCTGCACGCTCCCTGGGGGGTCTACCCCACGGTGGCCGGGCAGCTCGTGAGCCTTCAAAACAACCTCCACACCCCTTCTGGGAGGTCACAAAGAGTCGCGACAGTGGCGGAGTTAGAAGTCTGCTGTGCCCACCGTCCAGGTATTTGGAAGCGCCAGTCGGTTATTTATTGAGTGAGAGCAGTGTCCCAGGACAGCCAGGAGCAGAGAGAGCGTGGGGGACACAGCGGGTGTGGCCAGCCTCCCGGAGGCTGAGAGGTGGGACAAGTTTGCGGGGAGAGCTGCACCGAGGCAGATGATTCATCTTTAACTTAGTGCCCTGAGTCCTGGACAGGTAAGATACCTTCCTTGAGGCTTCACATGTTAGCCCGAATTCGCACACACATCTGGTTTCAGAACATGCGTGTGTTCTTCACCACTGCGCGGCGCTGTCCTTTGAAGCCTGAGGGTCGCTCAGAACGCGTGATCCATTTTGCCTGTTACTCCACAGGGGGTGGCCTTTCAAACGGCGCCAACGTGTCCCGCGCCAGTCTTCAACATCTTGACTTATGACAAATCATTTCGCTACTCCAGAAAGCAGCTGCATGTTCATTATGTGAGTTCACGTACGGCTGTCACACAGCCTGTTTCACGGAAAACTCAGGCCAGAAAGGCGGGCCTGCGGGACACGCCCCGTCCAGGCTCCACCTCTGCGCCACTGCGCAGGAGCCACACGCTGGATTCACGTGCTCCGCTGCGGAAGGGGCTGCCTCGACCGGGGTTCAGTGATGCGCCCGCATTATGCCTCTGCTAAAGGTACGTCCACGTGCAACCGTGGCTCTTGAACTTCTCCTTGAACGTGCTGCCCGGAGGAATTTTACATGCCCTGACGAGTGGATGTGTGACCTTTAGCTTGGCCCGCCACGAGACCGAGGGCCCACCCCGTAGCCGATTCACCCCAGTTTGAAATGTAATCGCACACAGCCTCTGTATGGCTGGATAGAACACCTGATTCCTTGTGTCTCTTCCTGCTTTCCCGGGGTAATTTCGAGTCATTTTGATTATCTTTTGCCCATCTGCAAATGGAGGTTTACTGGAAGCCTTTTCTAAATTCGTGCTGGGAAGTACGTGGGTGTCGAAATAGAGACGCGGCTCCACAGACATTTCACTCCAGGCACTGAGCTCGTCCGCCCTCCACTGTGCGGTGAGAGCCCGCCAGGCCCCATCTGCGTCCTGTGTCTTCGGTCCCGCACACAGCAGGGGCTGCCCAGTGGCAGCACAAGGGCCGGGTTGGGCCCACTGCATGTTTTTGCAAATCAACTTTGACGTGAAATGCAGCCGCACACATTTGTTTACGGATAGTCTGTGGCCGTCGTGGTGCTAAAATGGCAGAGTTGAGGAGTGGCAACAGAGAGCTTCCCTAGAGCCTGTGAGTCCCCACCATTGACTCCATGTCCTTTTAGAGAAGCAGTTTGCAGAACCCTGGACTAAAATGTAAAGGAAGGTAGCAGAGAGGTTCATGTCTCCAGATCATCTCACATGGCGTGCTGGTAAAACCAGAGGGCACCTTTTGTGGGTGGCGGGACCTGCCGGTGTGAGCGGACACCTCCAGGGACAGCACTTGAGGTCACTCCTGGGTGGCGAAGCCTGCCCTGGATGAGGGCAGGGGGGACGCGCTGCACGTCCTCTCCCTGGATGAACTCCCAGTGCCTTTGAGAAGCCTGTCACCTCCCCGGCACACCTCAGCAGCTCCCCACCTCTCAGCGGGGGTGCGAGGCAGAGGGGCAGGGGACAGCGCAGAAGTGGGCTTCCCTGCCAGGGGCTGTTTTGTGGGGGCAGGGGCTCTGAGAACTCTGCACGGCCTGAGCTGTGGTATTTTCCGAAAGCAGTCGGACCAGGGACCTATTTAAACCGACAACATTCTACCTCCTTCCCGGCCTACCCTCATGCAGATTTTGGGAGTCATTTTATTAAATTATGTGTTTATTATAACTTTCCATCCAAATTAGGAGTGTGGGAGAGAATTATGACCCATTTATTCTGGAACTTGAGGGACAGGATTTGACAATATCAGTACCAAAGCCACAAAAGGAAAATAATGAAGAAGTGATGCTGTATACAATTAAGATAATTTTTTTAATTTTAAATTTTTATTTTTTTATTGTTGTTCAGGTGCAGTTGTCTCCATTTTCCCTTGCCCCACCCATCCCCACCTCCCACCCTGGATCCTATACCCTGCTGTCTTTGGCCTTGGGTCCTTCATACCTATTCCTCGACAGTCCTTCCCTTCTTTCCCCCATTACCCCCTCCCCTCCGGTCACTGTTAGCTTGTCCTTTATTGCAGTGTCTCTGGTTATATTTTGCTTGCTTATTTGTTTTGTTGATTAGGTTTCACTTATAGGTGAGATCATATGGTATTTGTCTTTCACTGCCTGCTTTATTTCACTTAGCATAAATCTGTTTTCTAAAATACTCAAGTTAGCCAAATAACTGTCTTCTTGTCCATTTGTCTATAAAGACATAGCCTTAGTTAACTAAACTCATAAAAAAGTCACCAAGATGAGAAAAATTTGTATTAAAATGAATTTTCAGTATGGATTGAATGCAAGAACCCATAAAGATTTATTGCTATTATTTCAAACATCATTGAAATTAGACTTAATTATCTGTGCAATTTGCTGAAAATAGCATTTTTGATCAAGCACATGTCATTAATTTTAAAACAGAAATGCACCAAGCTGCTTTCTAAAAATTCCCCCAAAACATAATTGCTAAATTGCCTGTTTGAAACAGTCTCTCTGCATCCTTTCCCCATCCCTAAGTACATGAAACTGGAAAACAAAATCCTTTTTGTGTGTTTGCTTCTTTCGACCGTGACAATTTTGAGTGGCCAGATGGGTTTGTGTGAGCACCCAGGATATTCCCTTTAGAGGAAGAAGGTGAAAGTTTTGCCCTTCAGGAAGTTCTAGACTTCGAAAGGAGGTAGGCCAATGACTTTCCATCACTGAGCTTTTCCATGGGGAAGAGTAATCTGGTATTTTCCCAGAAAATGGCCCTGTCTACACCGCCTACAGAAAAACTGAAATTGATCAAGTCAATTAACTTGGCTATTTCAAGTGCAAGATCATACTCACCAGATAGATGCTTGCCCATCTTCCATGCCAGTCCCACTTCCTGGGGGATTTAGTTTGGTGTCGTTGCTGTGTGATTGGCCATCCTTGTAAATGCCGATGAAAAGCCAGGTCTCAAGGTGCAGTGCCTCTGCACCTTGTTAAACTCTCCTGAGGTCTCCAGGTGACCGTTTTATCCTTTTCCCCTTTGTTCTGGGTGTTCTTTGCTCATTTAGAGCACAACCGATTCCCGGCCCACCTCTGCGGTGATTCTGCAGCCGGCACTCTGTGCTCAGAGGTGATTCAACCACGTAATTAACGCCGGCACGAAGCAATCAGCGTGTGTGGGTGTAACAGTCTAAATAATTCAAAAAGAAACACGGATGCGTTTGGCATATTTAGACCCAGACTTCCACCTTGTTTGCCTCTGCGGTTGTCTCCTAGACTGCAGGTTGGCGTGGAGGTTGTGAATAATGGGAATATTACTCATGCCCTGAAAGCTTGCATTTGCAAATCACATCATTGCCTTATTCTTAAGAAAATGCTGCGTTATTTTGTTTTGACATATTTTATTTTCAAGAAGGAGAGCAGTTGTCTAATCGGCTCACCACAGTGTGCTGCCGACGACTGTGAGACTGTCACACCGCATCCGTAATTTAGGCGTAAGTGTCACTGCAGGTACTAGAGGGGACCTCATGCTTCCAGACTTGCCTGCCGGGGGTTTGCACTGTGTGTAGTGAAGATGCGTCTAGCCTGCAGAACTGGTCCAAAGCCTTGAACCTCACTGGCTGATAGAGCTTTTCACGAAGCAAAACCAGGAAGCAGGGGCTTGCCTGGCTGGTGTTTACAAGGCCTGCCGTGCCCTGTGCAGATGCTGACCTTCTGGACCAGTGCTTTCTGGCCTGAAGGTGCAGACTCAGCTGGCAGACTTGCTCACACACGGGTCAATTATGTCACGTGGCTCCAAAGCAATGTCGTGGAGATGGTCTCTCCTTTCTGCTAGTGGCAACTGAAACGCAGAGAGGTGGGGTGACTTAGCTAAGGTTACCACCACCAGCACAGTGGTGTATTGGGTCTCCTGGCTCCCCAGGGGGATGCGTGGCCAGACTGGAAGCTGGTTGGCTGGAGAGAAGATGCAGCCTCTGCCCGTGACCCCTTCAGTAGGATACCAACCCCCAGGACGAATTCAGTCCTTTTCAGTAGATGTCACAGGTGCCGCCTACATGCATAGCACTATTTTAGGGTTCATGAACACCAAACAGAAGTTGGGTATTTTATCAAGTAGAGGATCTGGCAGTCCATGTTCCAGTTTTAATCTGAATATTTTGAAAAATTGAAGCCTCATTGCAAAAGAGTTCTATTTCCAACCAAAACAAGGACCGTATCAGAGAACACAAGTTATTTTCATGGGAGTTTTTGGCAGCGCAGCACAGAGATCACCAAATTGGTTTGCCCCTCCCTCTCAGCATGCAGCTGGACCCCACTTACTAGCTTCCTCTGCCACTGGGGGTCATTGCCATGTCACCAAGTTCTGGCCAACTGAACGCAAGCAGGCGACATGTGCTGCTTCTGGGCTCACTCATATGAAGCCCCCATGAACAGCTTGCTCATCCTCCCTCCTCTGCCAGAGGACCAGGTATTTTCAGGGTGCACAGGATGAGGACTTCTGAGCCCCCTGAGGAAGAAGGGTGGGAGCCACCTACCCACTCTAAATGCCCACTGTGGGCTTCTCACTGTAGGGCAGCCTGTAGGGGAAGCCCACGCATGTTCTGGGCAGAAGCAGGACCATGGGCTGCATCCTGGCTGTGCTCCGATGAGCCCCTGTGGACTCTGTCTACTCCCCTGGGAAGGAGAGACAAGCTCTCTGCCTTGCCAAGTGGTGGCACTGTTCCAACTCAGATCCTGGTCAGTAAGCAGGGGAGGCTGCAGACTCAGGGGCCGGCTTGGGGGTTAGACCTGTGATGTTGAGCTGATCAAGCTTTGACATGCTTTTGAACTACAAGATTTAAAAGCCAGGGGACTTCACACATGGATTTGCATTTTCCGTTTTTCTTGGAGCATCTGAGGTTCTGACGATCGGTTCCGCATGGCAACAATTGCTGGGACTGGTCCCAGGGGCCATTGGTGGACGGTCCCCACTAGTCCCTGCAGCCGGTCCACTTCATTTAGGGCACTGGCTGGCCCTTATGGTATGTGAATTTCCAACTCTCATATTATGCTGTGGATGCTTTATCATTAATACAGTGGCTTAGAATGTACAAAATATCACCTCCATTAATAAAAATGAAAGATGGCAATATATGTGCAGAAACTGGGTCAGCTAGTTTAGCTGAATGATGCGCACCAGATATATGACCGACCAATGGTTGGGTACCTCCCATAACAGCCAGAAACGATGGCAGAAGATTCAGATTCAGAGCGGAGACTAAGGGGGATTCCCAATTAGCTGGCATTCTTTGGCTGTGTCCTCGGCTCAGGGTGGTTTGTTGACCTAAGCGCATGACCACGAGGCTGAGACCATCGGAGAGAATTTCGTCTTGTCTGATGCTTGGGGAGCCGAGCAGCCCAGTCTCAGGCGCTCTGTTCTCATGCACATCCCTGAGCAGAGCCTCGTCCCGTACTCACCTCGCTGAGCAGTGAGGGGTTGCCACCAGTGCACACACTGTATTCAGGCGGGGACACCCAAACTCGCCTACTCAGGTCTTCTCGCAAGGTCAGCACACAGTGGGTGCCCACGCACCCCCTGAGAACCAGTGCCCTCCAAGCAGCACCCCCTCAACCCCAGGAAGTGTGCCTCCTCCAAAGTGTCGCTGTGACATCCTGAGAGCAGACACACCCTCAGGGGTGACTTGGGCCACCCACAGGAGAACACAGCTGACAATGTGGTTATAGCTTGAGAGGCAAGAGAAGGGGAAACTTTGAGAAATGATCCCCGAGACTGCGCCATGTAGAACGCCGAGCAGAGCCATGCCCACCTTGGTCCCACATCACTGACGTGGGAGGAACTGTGCCTGCCACTTGGAAATGAGGTAGAGGCTTTTCAGTGTCAAAACGAAGACTTCCTTTGCATCTCGGCACTTTATTTCCATTCAACTCAAGAGATCAATCGTCATTTATGATTCTGCCTTGTTTGGAAATAGTTTGTGTTTCGTATTTTTCATCATGCTCATGAATAAAATAAGTCCCTTAGTAGGGACGTGGGGAAAACTTCTTGTTGCCGATAAGCATTTAGGGGTGTTTGTGGGTGTCGTGGGTGGGTCTCGTGTGTGGCTGGAGCAGATGTTCTGTCACTTGCCCATGGTTAGGGAGACAGGGTGGGGGGTGCTGCCGGGCGTCGCCCTGTAGAGTGAAAGTCACAGTTGGCCCCTTGCTAATGGACATGCACAGCTGGCTGACACAGCAGCGGGCAGAATAATCCTCCTTTTATGCTCTGTGCTGGGCAGTCTGTGGAAAACATGCTTTGCAAACAGGGCTTTCTGTGGAAGAGTTCACACTAGAGGTCAGGAGGAGGTCACAAAGGTATCTAAGTTTGGAAAAAAAACGAGAACCACGAGGACAGGCTAAGGCAATTCTTCTGGAAGTGGGGTCCCAGGCCAGTGGCATCAGCATTCCTTGGGGGCTTCTTAGAAATCCGAAATCAGTCCAGATCCCTGGAATCCAAATGCTGAGGGGTGGGGCATCCCTCAGTATTCTAGCAAGTTTTCCAGCTCATTCTGATGCAGGCTCACATCTAAGTCCCAAGGGTAAGGGGACCAGAGCTCATGAGCACGGAGAAGGGAAGGCTGAGGCCCCTACCTTTTCAGCTCCACTCAGCTTCTTCCGTTTCCATGTGATGCAGCGTGTTTGCACTCTGCTCCCACTCTCAGATGTCTCTGTGCCTCTACCCCAGGCTTCTCTGTCCTCCATCCTCCCCACTTTTTTCTTCCAGGTCCCTGGCCCACTAGGAGGCGGTTCGCAACTGCCCTCCATGAGACTGCCTCCAGTGTAAAGTCTGCAAACCCCTCTAACCACGCCCCAAGAGCAAGGAGCAGGCGCACTGCGCGAAGCTCCGCCCCCTAAAGCGCTGTTCTTCAGCAGCATCTTTCGAAGACACCCCTGACGATGGTCGCGCTTGCACAGGCCGCGCTGACAGCATACACCCAGCTCACCCTCCGGGTCACACGCAATCAGCCCCTGCAGCCACAGGCGTGACCCGCGGAACAGGTGCCGCTGTGACAATGGTCTGGGCCACCTGCTGTGCAACTCGCTCGTGCCCTGGGGACCTCTTCTTGTGAGAACCATGCTGGGCCTGCTGGGACCTGGTGGGTCAGAAAGGCGCCAGCTCCCCTGAGCACCTGGGTCACACATCACCCGGGCCCGGGGCCCGGCAGTCTGTTTCTACCAGAGTCCTGCAGAGGGTCAGGAACCGACGATCCGAGACTGCATGCTGCAGGGGGTGTGCCCTCACTGCAGAGCTCCGGGGGGCTCCTCCCGACTCTCCCACGGGCTCCATGGGGCATCTTTTCAGTGGCACCTCCTGGAGATGTGATGACCCTTCACAGCCAGCTGACTTGAAGATTACCCTTGATCATGTGAGTGGGCGTTGCCCGATCAGTTGACGGACAGCCCAGGGCATCCAATCCATGGCTGTCTTTCCCTCGCTCCTGGTGGGCTCCCAGGATGCGCCTGTTGGTGCAGGAGGTCCCCCGTGACTGAGGGCTGCGGTGCAGTGGGCCACGCCCCTTTGTCCCTCGGCACTGCTGGGAGCTGAGCGCATTCAGGAGGAGACATAATTTCAAGAATTACTGGCTGTCATCTGTACAAATGCATAACGATGAAAAAAAACCTCATTGAATCTTCTGTCTTATTTATTTTAGATGTATCTTCTCCAAGCTTATTTTCTACATCACTGGGTGTCTCTGCCGCAGCAGAAGGAGGTAATAGGACCGTAGCTTTCTCACTTAAAAATAGATAAAGTTTATTAAATAAAAATGAACTGTTATGAAACATGTTACTCTAAGGAATGGCGTTTCTGATAACTTACCTTTGAATATAAAGAGTCTCTTCCTCAATCCCGTTTTCGAACATTTAATATGTCATTAATTGAAACCATGGCACACTAGCCAGTAACACTCTTTCCTTTCACTTTGTGAGTTTTTTGACCTCGCAGGAACTTTGACACGAATGAGTACGGGGCAGGTCTGTCCACGCTGACTCTCCCGATGTGGAGCATCAGCAGTGTCCTCACAGTGTCCCCAGTCCCTGCCCCTGGCTGGAGACAGCCCCTCTCTCACCATAGTCACTTTCCCTCTGCACTGGGGACTAACGGGCCAGCCTGGACATGAGGCTGCTGCTCAGTGGCCTTGGACCCTGTGTTCCTCTGCCCGGCTTAGACCCGCGTCCCCTCGGGGCAACACAGTGGCTTCCTTCCAATGACAGGAAGGAATCAGTAACCCCCAGAAAGCAGTCCAGGAAGCATTTGCCCACCTTTCTGGGGAAGTGGGGACTAAGGGTCAGGAGGGCTGGGCTCAGACTGGCTCTGGAATGTAGCCTGGAGAACAAAGGGTCTTGGAAATGAGATCCCAGAACCGAAGTTTTGGCTGCAGTTACTTAGGATCCAAAATTCAATGTGAAATTGCCCCGAAGTGGCTGCTCTACACCGTCCCGGGAGCCTCCGAAAGCCCCTGGAATTCCGGGAGAGGACAGAGCCCCCGTGAAGCCATTCCTTCAGGGATGTGAGTCTTTGGCAGGGGAGAATTGGGCTCCATGAGAGAGTTCTTGGGCCGGCAAGTGCGGACACTCAGAAGCATCCCGTGAGGCATGTAGGCCACACTTGGGAACCAGCCCTGTGCTCCGTCGGCCTCTGGTGGGCGGTGCTCTTCTGTGGCAGTGCTGGGGCTGTCCCTCAAGTCGGCGAATACACTTTGGATGACATGTGGATCCCTACTATCTTCAACTGCGAGGAGTGAAAGGTTGCCCAGGTCGGTTTGAATTGGCTTAAATGAGCAGATTGGACTTCTCACTGCCCAGGGGTCCGTGGACATGCAGGGAGGGTGGCAGGAGGCGTTTCTGTCCCCGGACCCTTAGGAGACAACTGTTTAAGGCACACCCGTGCTTCTTCAGTCTTGGCGCTTCTTGGGATTAACAATAAATTATGCAGTGGATTTTGAGGATGTGGTCTCAAATGCCCTAACGAACCTGTCCTGGAGGGGAGAATCTCTCCAACAGGAATGGAAATTGACAGAAAGGCTGCATGGGACCCGTTGGTCCATCACAGGATATACTGACCAGGTGATCAGCTCTGCCCACTCCCACTGAACACCCAAGTCAGGGGGCAGACGAAGGGCGTTCTGACCTAACAGCCACACATGCGCACACCTTTCACAGACTGGTCAGGCGGGAGAGGTCTAGAGAGGGGAGCTGCCTCGTTTATTTACTCCTTGAAGAACTGAGCATCCACTCTGTTTAAGACACAGTCGTTAGCATTTTGGAACACACAGATTTGAGGCCAAAAGACATGCAGACAGACACACAGACACAGAGAAATGTAGCCCCCTGCCCCACATGACAGATACACCGGCATGACACATACGTGCACCCTTATACTCTGCCCTTCACACGTTTTGCGTAGAAACTGCTTTGATCTTTTGAAAGAGTACGTGCCAGCTCTTTAAAGCAACTGAGTTTGGGGAGGACAGTGATGTGGCTTTGGGAAGACTGGCCCCCACAGGAGGAGAACGGGTGCCCCGGCCACCCGTTAACCTCTTCCCAGGCTCACGCCCGGCGCTCGTTCATGTGAATAACCCCCTCCTCTCCTACCCCTGCCCCGTGGTCCTACTGGACCGGCTAATAGGCCTCAATAACTCCAAATGAGCTATTATGTTCTGCCATATAATTATATATTTGGACACTTGTATGGTTAAAAAAAGAACCAGCTCCACAGAAAGAACGGAAACAAATTGCAGAGCAATTTCAGTGGCTGATTGTATCTGAGCTGCAGCAGGTCAGCTGTTCGCCTGCTTTTTTGCAGAGTTCCCAAATCCGTTCGACAATGTTTGGGAGCTCTCAAGTGCTGGCCTTCACTGGGGAATCGATGTCGTTTTGGAAATGCAAAAGCCTGCTCCCCAACCTTCTCTTCTCAAGACTCGTGGGAAAAAGGAAGGGCATCTCACTTGTTTTTGTGGGACCAGTCTTTTATCTGCTCATCCCCATCATGTAATAATGATATTAACAATAAAAATAAAAGCAGCTGCCGTTTGCTGGGTTCTGAATTGTTGGTAAGTGTTGTGATGTGTGTTTCCTGTCATCTCACTGTCACCTTCAAAACAGAATCAGGGACGAGCCACGGGATGTGACAGATCTCGTGTAAGGTCATGTGGCTCACAAAGGGTGAGTTCACAATCAGAACTGGCACAGGTAGTCCATTCTTAGGGCTTTTAGCAATAGAACAGCTGATATATTTTCATCTTGTAAAGTGTTTCCACAGAGCATTTTGTGGGTCCCGACAACAGCCCTGCGGGCATAGATGTTGGTCGTGTCCTCATTGTGTGGGTGGCGGCCCCGAGGGCCAGAAAGGTTGTGATTTGCCTAAACCCAGCTCACTCCCCACAGGGCTGCTGGGACCACACCGCCTGCAGAAAAGTGGGATGAAAATCGGGCCACCTGGGTCCCTGTCTAGAGCCCATTCATGGTTCTACACTGAAGAAATAAAACAAGCGGACAAAATAAAGCAAACATACAAACAAACCTCTGATGGCATCAAGAGAGTTTCCCCCACCCCCAGTGGAAGCCAGGCAGAGGGGGAACCCCACACCAGGGGGGCACCCACTGGGGCTGTGCAGCCTCTGAGGGTTGGGCTAAGTGCGAGAGCGGAGGAAACTGGGGGAAACAGCAGAGGGGGGAGGTGGCCCTAGCCAGGGGCCACAGGATGGGGGGTGGTCAAGGGAAAGCTGACATTGTGGGGACAGTGCATGCTGGCAGAACATCAGAGGAAGTCGTTTTAATCATCAGAATGAGCTCAGAGGGACACAGGGCAAATACATAACCTCCATTCATTTAATATACGATTCTGTGTCGGTGTCGTTGGAGCTACGTTTTCGGAAATGACTATTCGTAATGGAAGTCCTGGCAAAGTTTCCCTGTAATCAGCAAAACGGGGTGCTGGGCTCAGCGGCGGCGCCCTTACAAGAGGCTCTTAATTTACGAGTGACATTAAATCATGCCGATGCCAGAGAGTCAGATGCGGGAAGGCATACAATACGTCATTGGGGATACACCAGTTTTTCTCTTTTCATTTGACGACCACAGGAAGTGGCCAGCAGCCAAGCCATTGGAGGAGGGAGCTGGGCTACGTGCACAGTTTCTTGAATAACTGTGGGGGAGGGGGTGCTAACAGGAGCACCCGCTGGAGAGGGTGGTCCGGCAGGAAGAGGAGGCAGGGGATGGCCTAGTGAGGGGTGTGCTGAGGCCCAAGGCCTGGTGGGCTCCCGGCTCTCCCTCGTGCACCCTGGGACTCCTCCAGGTAGGGCTGGCCCGTTCAGGTTTGTCTGTCATATGCCTTGTAAGAAGAGTCGGGGTGTTTCAGGCGCCAAGTTGTGCATGAGGAAGTTAAAAATACCTGCTGTCTTACCTTGTTCTTTTCTAGAAAGGGCAACGCAATATGATGAGACTCCTAATGGGACTTTCCTGCAGGAGGGCGCGGGCAGAGGGCAGACCGGGGAGGGCTCGGCGCCCGGGGCTCACTGTGGGCTTCCGAGCGCAGGCTGCCCTCTCCTTTGAGCAGCCCAGACTGAGACCCAAAATGGGGGGGCGCCAGCCTCTCGGGGGTAATACAGGCCAAAGAGTCTGCGGAGAAATCATTCAGAAAGGGGCCTCAGTGCCCATGGGCAATCTGTGAGTCCTCGAGAAAGATGCTGTCTTATTTGGCTGAAAAGTCAACTCTCAGATGCCATTAGGTGGCTGAAACTGCCCACTGTGCGGGTCCTACACCTGCATCCCAGGAGTGTTTGGGAGCGGGGCCTGCCCCCTCTCCGTCTGGGCCAGGTGGATGGACAGACGGGACCTGCCTTCTGGTTAGTCTGTGGCTCAGTAATAGCCTTTCCAGCATGGCCAGCCACCGTCCTTCCCTTTCCTTGCAGCACATATTTTTATGCTCAACAAAAAAGTGACTGTTTTCTTAGTTAAGGAAAAAGACGATAATAGAATGGTTCCTAAGCTTTCCGGCACGTGGAAGCGTCGGGGATCTTTACACACTTCCCACGCGTGGCTCCCACCTGAGCTGCTGGGACTTAATTTGCGTGGGCTGCTGAGCAGGCTGTTGGGGTGTCGAAGCCTCTGGAGTGACGGTGATATGTGGGAACTGCTGCCCTGGTCCTTCGCTTGCCGAGGCATTCCTTGGTGTGTGTGCTCAAAAGTCCCTAAGCAAGAATTTCCATCTTCCTGTAGGTCCTTTCCTCCAACTGGGTACTCCTGCGGTATCTAGGTGCGTGTGAGCACAGAGTGGTAGTCTCGCGGGACAGGGGTGCTGCTGTAACAAGCCACTAGCAGCTTCTCGATGGAGTTCTCAACACCGGTTTATTCTTCACTCAGCTGCATTTCTAGGGTGGGTCAGCAGGGGATGCCACTCATGGTACACCTGTGGGGACCCAGGTGGGCTGGATGCTCCATTTTGACCTGTGCTTCCACGGCCCCTCAGAAAAAGAGAGAACACTGATTCTAAAGAAAGTCACATGGTTTTGCCTCATGTCAAAGGGTCACAGAAGCATAATCTTATCATGGTCCGGGAAGAATAAAAGCCAGCAATAGTGGGAAAATAGCATCAGCTACTATCCTTGGATGTCTAATTTTGCATTTAAAATTCTTTTAGTTTGGTTAACGATCTTCAAGAATTTGTTTTTCTTACAATTTTGAGAATCAAGAGGTTAAACTTGGTGCTTCATTATGGAAATACTTTCTTGGTCTGAATCCAGGAGGAAGGGGACCTCTGGTCTTCTCGAGACCTGCCGTGGCTACTTTCTTGGTTTGATCACGCGATCATAAGGAACGTGTTTCCCCCCAAGCGGCAGCAAAGCCTGCTGGGAGGTCGGACATGGCCTGTGATTCCTCTGTTTCGTGGACCCAAGGTTGGGTGCCGGCAGTCTCGTCTGGTCCTGTGTCACGCGGGACTCGGGCTTCTTCTGAACATTGTACGACCATCTCCAGGGCTCGCGCCTTTGTCTTCATGCCTGCTGGCCCTCAGGCTCCTGTCCCAGATTCACGCAGAGGAGAGACAAGGGGAAAGGGATCGAAGGGGCCCAGTGCTTTTTCTTTGCAGGGCTTCGCCTTTTTATTTGGAAGGGACCCCCTTTGGGATTTGCACGTCCCTCTCGTGGGCCAGGGCTGTGGCCCATGGCCCGCTGGAGCGGCAGTAGGACTGCCGTTGCAGAGGGAGGCCGGGGGCGTGGAGCTGTGTGAATGGCTTCTATGGAGCCAGTTTCCAGCAGAAGCATCAGGAATGGGCTGAATTTATGCTGGAAGCTCCAAGTCTAGCCCTTGGGATGTCCCCACTCCTAGGTCCTTCAAGCACCCAAGCTAACTCCTGATGACTTTGTGACCTCGTGAATGGAGTCCAGGCCCTAAGCTGCAAACACAGTGAGCATTCCTTCCATCAGCTCCTTTTGGGTTCCCTGGGTGTCTCTGTACAACGTGCTCCACCTGGGTCTCAGGTTGTGGTGAACGATGGGAGTTGGATCGATACTGAATATGAAAAATAAAAAATGTCTCCACCAAAACGATGCATCTGATGAAATTGTAGTTTGGAGACATTTTATTGGAGCGCCATGAACTCTGGAGGTGGGTGGGCAGCGGGAAGTGGAGCAGTTCACACCGAGTGTTCCCGTTTGACGTAGAGATGAGAATGAAGACAACTGTCGAGGACTTCTGGCAACAAGAGGAAAGGCTCGTCTTTCCCAGAAGTGACCTTCTGAGTCGTGTACCACAGCGTTGCCTGGGTCACCGAAGATGCACCAGGCCCTTCCCATGTTTTCCATGGATGATTGAGATTCTTCATTTAGGAGGAAGATGGTTCTCCGGAGTTAATGGCAGCAGACATGGCCTGGGCTCTTGGCTGGTAGATCGTCAGCGAAGCAGATGGCCGCAGTGGTATTGGGAACTGAAGACTGCAGTAAAGCTTTTAATTGAAAACAATTGGACCCTGCTGGATGGTAATTGCCTTGGCTGTTTGCAGATCGTCTCCTGCCCCCGAAGCCGAGACAGACCGTGCAGGGGCTGCTGGCACTGCCTGCGATGAGGACAAGGCCCCAGCTGCTTTCTCCAGGGCCCCCCAGCACGTGAGCCGTGACGGGGGGACTGTGCGCTGCGGGAATTGCAAAGACTGTTCATTTCTAAAGCAACTTAATGGGTCCACGCTTCCCTGGAGAAGATTGAAATTCTAGCCACCTCCAGGAAGAAAGAATGATGGTGCTTACAGATTCTCCCTTTTCTCAGTTAACAATGCACCCTGACGAGGCAGCCGTCTCCCTGGGATGATTCCCTTGAAGATGTCTGCCCCGCAAGATGCTAGCATGCCTGAAACCTGCAGGTTCGAAAGGCTGAGGCTGGACTGGAGCATCTGCTTTGCCCTGCTCATGCAGCTTTGCCCTCTCCCAGCCACCCCTGGACCAGATAACTGGACATGAGGCCTGTGAAGAGCCAGGAGGCGGGGATGCCACAATGCTCTGAGGGACTTGGTGTGAGCACATTTGGCCAGAAGGTCATTCTAAGTCCAAGTTCACAGGCAGCCCCAGAATGGAAGACATGGGGGACACCAGGTAGGAGAGGGCCTTAGGAGGCCACTGGTTCTGTGGCTCCCCCAGAAACTGCAGTCCGTTCAGGGAACTTCCCTGGGGGTGGGGTCACTGTGCTTCTTGAGATCAGGAACTTCTGTAGCAAAGCCCCGGTCTAGTCCCTTCTGACCTCAGTCAGCAGCAGGGTACGTCCCTGGGGGCTGTCTGGGACACCCACACCGCTCCCCAGTCAGGGGCTATTAGCCGCACCCCAGCTTTGGGCCACTTAGATCAGACTCGCTCTTTCTGGGGGGCCACCCCTTGGGCTGCCACCCCTTTCTGCTTCCCGGGTCCCAGGAAGGTCACTCTCTTTGCCCCCTTTGAAGTCATGAGTGAGTTGCTTAGGCCACAGACACACACAGGGCACCAGCCTTTCAAGGCACTGCAGTGTAAGGGCCCATGGAGGCCACGGGCTCCTTCTCCTCTGAGGGCGAGGGTCTCTTCTGCTTGTCCTTTAGGTGTCTGTGTGGTCTCGGCCGTCTCTGGCAACAGGCACTCCCTGGGGCCTGTGGTGACCTATTCCTGAACCCGGGCCCAATGATTAGAGAATCGTTCCTTACACTGAAAATGGTTTCTCCCCGTAGCTCCCACTCTCCTGGCTGTGGGTCCTCGGAGAGGGTCTCATTTCTCTTTATGTGATGCCTGTTTATCTGAGGACAGGGAGCCTTTCCCTCTGGGAATTGTTTTGCTCAGATCATACTGAACCATTTTTTCCCATGTGTTCTTCATACAATATTTAGCCTTACAAGTCATCCATCCACTTTTCTATGTGGCCATGGCCTGTTGATTTCAATTTTATTTTTCAGTTACAGTTTCCATGCTCTATTATTCTGCATTTGTTTCAGATGCAGTAGGCATGGCTCTTTTAAAGAGATGGCCCTCAGGACCTGAGCCTGGCCATTCGCACCCCCTCACTGCCAGGTAGGGACCTTCGAGTCGCGGCGGGTTCACGGAGCTCGGAGCACCTGCCAGGGCAGGTCGACACCCCTTTCAGATGACTGGGCCATCTTTCACTGCCCTTCATTTCTCCTCACGTCTTTATTTTCTCTTGTATTCCTCCCCTTCATTTCTTCTCTTCTTCCTTCTCTTCCTGTCCTTGGCTGGACCCAGCTGGTGTTCGGGGCTGACGCTGCCGGAGGGAAGTCCTTCAAGGTGCTGACACTGGGAGGGTGTGGAGACGCTGGGACTCTCTGGCCGGAGGAAGTCCCAGTGGAAGGGAGGAGCAGGGTCTGTGGTGTGCACGGCTGGTGAAATCCTGCTTCTGTCTCCCAGGTGCCAGAGCGGGGCAGAGATGTGGGACGGGACCCATGATGGGGCACCGCTCAGTGGGCATGGAAGCACAGATGGCTGCTGGGAGCGCGGGGACCGGTGTTTCCACAGCCTCGGGCGATGTCCTGCCTGGAACCCAGAGGGGCTCGTGGTTTGAATACAGTCTTCGAATCCCTCCCTGAGTCCTATTTAGCACTGATCATTTCAATTTTGGTGACAGTGCCAGAAGACTCGGGTAAAGGACTATAAATATACTTCCTGATATTGGATTTTCCTTGAGAAAGATGTAATGGGAAGTGAGTTAGCTTTAAACATCCCGTAATTTTTCATGGGCAGTTAAGATAACTGCTCGCTCTCGGTATTATGCTCCGTAATTGTACAGTGTAATCGCTTCTCGTAGTCCCACAGTATCTGCTCCATAGTGTTCTATTTTATAGGTGTTTTTAAGGTGTATTTTTTTATTGATCTGGCGCTTGCACAGCAGTGAGCCGCTCTTGGATTGATTAGACGCTAGGGTGATGCTGAAACGTTTAGTGCATTGATTTGTAATCTGCAAAGTGGTTTATTTGCTGTTCTGCATATATTTATTACTATACTGTAAGTAATGTGAACATTAAAAAGAATATTTGGGGGTGTGTGTGTTTTCTAGTGAGACGCTAAATATCCTGAGGTTAGCTCTTCCAGGGGACCACCCAGATGTGTCTAGGTCAACGGTAAAAATGCAAAGCTCAGCCCAATGGGTTCTGCGCAGGGGCTGGGCCTCGCCTCGCCACGCCTCACACGGGCCTGGGGTGTCGTGGGTGCTTGATCCATGGCGGTGGATTTACTGTGTCTAGGGAGGTTACTATTTCATCTTCCAGAAAATAACCCAGTCAAAGGATGCATTTCCTTGCACTGTTATTTTCCTTGAGCAAAAATGGGGTGATTCTTGTTGCGGCTTTGAAAGGAAGCATCACCTGTTATGACGAAGTTTTGGGTTCTTGCTGGCGATCTCTTATGGTTCTTCTTGTCCTGTTTAGGGTGTTAGGGAGGTTTTGCTCATGGCCGCTGCCACTCAGATGTGTAGATATTGTCTGTTCTTAGGCCCTGCGGAATTTCGACCCGTCTCTGCTTTGTTGTATCCCTTGCTCCCCTTGGCTACCAGGAATGGCCTGCAGGTTAGGAGACTGCTTTTCCTGTTGGGTCTGGACGGCAGGAGGAGCCTTTTAAGATGGAGTGGAGGTGTGTGCTTGGGAATGATGTTAACACTTCATGGTAACAGGGGACCAGTTTGTGTATCGATTATGAAGTTTTTGAAGTGTTCTCATTTTCCGTTTCCACATTTTGACGTGGCGAGTAAAAACCAGAGTGAGGAGATGGAAGGTGCTTTGTGACTGGAGGCCAGAAAGACGGATGGAGGCGAGGCACGGGCGGGCCGTCCAGCCTCTCTGGGCCCCCCACCCCCGCAAGCTTGCAGACGGACGCTGGCTGCACGTGCTGGCAGGAGCCAGGCTGCTAGAGGGAGTGATTGAAGTAGCCAGGAAATGTTATTCACAGCTCTCTGTAAAGCGCATAATTTACTCCCTTCCTCCAATAGAACGAAATCTGTAAGCCTCTGGGACTCTTTGGATAAAGTGCTCTACAAACATGTCAGATGAGTTTTGGTTTTATTACCGAGGAGCCTGGTTAGGATGGAAAATGGGAGTTAAGTTAAACATAAGGATTTATTGCCTGAGGGAGCCTCTTTTAAAAGGATTGTTTTAAGAAACAAATATGTGATAAAGGAGTTGAAATCACCTGCATGCTATAAATTTTATTTGATATCGTTACATTGGAATGCAGGTGCAACTCATTTTTCGGTAAATAATTAATATTGTGTCTGAAGCCTTGTGAAGTCCCACGCTATCACACGAACGCAGTGGTTTTCACTCCTGATCCCCAGCGAAGCCTCGAGCTCCCGGGCCTGCAGGTGAGCACAGCACACGCACGGCACCAGTCACCGAGGGCTACTGCGGCCCGGGAAGGCGGGCGAGTGGGGGTGTGCACATGTGTGTGTGTGTGTGTGTGTGTGTGTGTGCGCGCGCGCGCACTCACGTGTGCTCTTGTGATTGCCACTGGGGGAGGGAGGAGGAAAGGCTGTGGTGGAGAGAAAATGGGGAGCCAAAGATTTGGAGGAGACAAGTTGGGATTCTACAGAGGAATGTGATCTCCAAGTTCTGCGTTTGCTCCCCCAGCTGAACACGGCGGTGAGAGTGTGACAATGGATACAGGCACAGAGGGTGATGGTGAAGTGCCAGCGGGCGATGGTGAAGTGCCAGCAGGTGACGGTGAAGTGTCAGCTGTGCTGCCAGGTGGGGTGCGGCTGTGACGTTGAGCTAACAGCATTTCCTGTTTCTTGGAGGAGGGCGCTGTGTTAACATTGTCCAAAATGGCAGTGGTCTTCAACGTGGGAATGAGACAAGTTTATGGTAGAGGTTGTTGAGTAAGGGTAGTGTTGTGGCCCTGCAGGGTGATTCCCAGTGGGTCAGTAAGAGTTCTGTTCTTGCTTTTTTTTTTATTGTTGTTTTTCCTATGGTCGCTATGACCCATCAGTTAGTGTAATCAATCAGAAAGTGTTCTTAGAAGACAAAGCCAGCGCCAGTCAGTGCGAGCATCAGTCCGGGCAAGGGGAGGCGACAGCCTGGCCCAGGACACTCAGGGGTTCGAACAGGCTGAAAACCTTGCACCTCCTAGCACCCACCGGCTGCCAATCTGTTGGTTGTTGAAGTGGTTTTTGACACACTCCTACCCCTGATGTATCACCTAGTACATAGTTACACATCCATTATGTAGTTTAAAGAGTTTTTATCTGTGATTGGTATATATTAACGTATGATGTGTAACATATTATTTACATATTACTTATTACATATAAAATCGTGAGGCTGGGCCATCCGAGGTGACAGCAGCTCTATTCCCTGCACCGCCCCCCCACTCCCCAGTGGCTGCTGGCTTAGGCCCTTGGCCCTCTCTCTAGGGTGATGGAATACTTGGATAAAATATAAACATTCCATTTAACTGTTATCAAGCAGTTAATTTCACTTACTTACAGTGCAGGCAAAGCTGGGCACACCAAAGTGTCTGTGGTTAGTTTCAGAAAACACCTTGAACACAACCCGATCCCACTACGATCCGAGTTTTCTCACGAGGCAGCCAGGCTCTGGGCGCACGGGCCTGGTTTCGGTCACAAAAGGGCCACCCTCACAGCTCATGGGATAGCGTGTGTGGTGGCTTGAGATGCAAATTCAGCGAGATCGATTGACCAGTCCTGGGCAAGAGGCCGTCAGCCTGAGTGTGGGATCCCCGTGGGGAGCGGCAGAGGTGCCTCCGGTGCTCAGCGGGCGCTGGGTGTGGGCGCTGATCCAGAGCACCGGCGGATGGCTCTGTTCTGCACGGGACGGCTCTGCACGCCGCTGCGTCAGGACCCTTGCAGCTGGTCCGGCCGCGGCCGCAGCCTGCTGTGGAAGCAGGTTTCCTCTTGGCCTTGATGAGTTTTAGAAGAGAAAGACTGAATCTTTGCTCGGACAGTTAGTTTGAAACAGGCCATTAGTTTTCTCACTAATGATAGAGCAGGGCAGGATGGTTTCCTGGAACATCTGGTTCGCTGCGTCTGCCTCGGGCTGCAGTCTTCTTGCCGTGATAAAATAGGGTTAGTAACCACCTCCGTGGTCCTGCTGGAGGAAGGGTTTTCAGGAAAACACCATGCAGTGCAGCACAACGGTTGACTAATGGGGCAGCGGAAGGCCAGCTTGCCTCTGCTGTGGGGCAGCTGCTGGTGTGAGGAGGGGCTGGAGGTGATGGGCCGTGTGGACAAGTGCCGGTCCTTATTCCTTTTCCAGCACCAGCACTCTGCACAGCAGTGGGTAGGCTGTAGCTAGGAGGAAGGTGTCTGCGGAATGAATTGCTACAACAGGCAGATGGAACAACCAGAAGCAAAATTCTCTGGCGGACTGTGGGCTCATGTCAGCATTGCAATGTGACATTGGCTGTAGAGCCCGTGTGGAAAAGGGGGCAGAGGCTCACTTGCCATTTCACACGGAAAGGGCATCGTCTTGCTTCCCTGGGCACCTGCGTCCTGGAGTGGGTTTCACCTGGTTCTCTTCCTGTGTATCTTCACACTTTAATGTGGTCATTTCTGCTCTTGTTTTCACTATTCCTTCCTTTCTGCATTTTAAAGACTTTTATTTTGTTGTTCTTTATAAGAGTATAATTGCTTAAGTTGTATATTTAGTTCATTAACTTTTAGTTTTCTAAAGACTTTTTTTTCTAAAATAGGCATTTAAACCCATATATTTCTCTTTAATAGTGTATAGGTGTAACATGTGAGTTTTGATATGTGATATATATTTATGATTATTTAGTTCAGAGTATTTTTTAAATTTCCATTATGATTTCTTCTGTGAACTAAGGCTATTTAACAAGGCGTTTAAAACTTTACGCATGAAGAGGGCATTAAAAAAATCTTTCTTGTTATTGATTTCTATTTGTACTGGGCTAGAGAAGGTGGATTTTGTATTAACAATTTTTAGAGTTGTGTTGAAGCTTGGTTTTCGGGCAGAGGGTATGGTCAATGTTTAAAGATAGTCCATGTATGCTTGAAAAGAATTTTAGGTAGCAAGTCCGGATAGTTACTATGTTGCTTAAGTATTGTATATTCTTTTCTGATTTTTAAATTGCTTGGTCTATCGATTATTTAGAGGAGAATGTTAAAAATCTTCCTCTGTATTAGAGATTTGTCAATTACTCTTGAAGTTCTACCTTTTAAAAACTATATTTTGAAGTTATACTGATGGATGCATACAAGAGTTTAAGATCTTTCTGTTCCAATAGAAATGATAACAAAATTGACCATATTATTATGGTCTAGTGACCTCAGTTGTCTCTACTAACGTTTAGGACTTTTAAGAATATTTTTCTATGATTAATGTCAACTCTAGTTTGGTTAGTACTTTCTACGTGTATCTTTTAATTTTTAACTTTTTCAAGTCTTTCTGTCTTAGGTGTGTCCCCAGTATACTGTATGTATAATTTTTAAAGAAAACATGTAGTCTGACTGTCTGTGCCTATTAACTGATGAATGCAAGCCATTTATATTTATTGTTATTATTGGTATATGTTGTTCATTCCTAACATCTTATGTGCTTTCTATTTGTTCTGGCTTTTCTTAGTACTTTTCCTCTATTGCATGCTTTCAGAGTGACTGTGATTTTCTTCCTTCTCCTTCCTTATTATAATTTTTCCATCTACTACTTGGAATAATATCATATAGTGGTTCCCTAAAAAGCTAAAATATATTTGTTAAAAAATTGAAAGTTAATCAATATAGTTACCTTCCTCTTAGAGAATACAGAAACTTAAATTGTCTTAATTCCAATCATACCCTTTCCAACTCATGTACTATTGTTCTGCAGTATTTCAGTATTTATTTTATTTATTTTCCTACTTGGATTTTTTGGGTTTCTTGAATCTGAAGATTTATAGATCGATCATTAATCTAGAAAATTCTAAGTTATTATCTCTTCAAACATTTCTCGTTTCCCCACTGCATTATCTCCTCTGGAAACTTTAATTAGATGGATGATTGACTCCATTATCAAATTTCCCAGTTTCTCGTCACTGTTTCATTTTCTTCTTTACAGCTCTGGGATTCAGTCTGACATATTTTTTCAAATGTATCCTCCAGTTCACTAATTCTCTCATCAAAGGTATATAATCTGTTTTAACTCATCCTTTGCATTGCTAACTTTATTATTTTTTATTTACTAAATTTTATTTTATATACTTTCTAATTTTAGTAAATTTGTTTTTTTCAACTTTTAATGATTTTCAGTAGTTTTACATCATGAATGTGATGTCATTTTAAATTTCTTGGAACATACCAGATGTGTGTATTTTATATTTTCTTTTTGATCATCCTAAATTCTATTCTTGTGGATTTGCTTTCAGCGTTTATTCCTTCCATTGATTCTTATTCGCGTTGGCTTGTGTCCTGTGTGTGCCACCTGATTTTGAGCTGTGCAAGATGCTACTTGGAAAATTGTGCTCAGGACTTGTTGAGGCCTGTGTGCACATTTCTGCCCAGTCCCTGTGGACACGGACACTCACTGTCACAGGGGCCGTGCAGGCAGCACGATTGTGGCCCTGGCACCAGGAGGGCCAGCGTGTGGTTAGAAATCCTCGGAGGGGAAAATCCACCCCTCTTTCAGGACCAGCGTCGCAGCGATCTTATCGTACTGTCTCCTCCTCGTGGGTGCTGTGTGCTCGGGGTCCCGGCGTTCATCCTGCGGTCACCTCACCTGCTTTCATAGCCTGCTTTCCTGCTTTCCCTGTGTGGCTCCCAGCAGTGAGCAGATTACTGCTCCCTCCAGCCTTAGCCTTTGCTCACCAGCTTTTTTTTAGCATTTGTCATCATTTTTGGTGTGTCAGAATTTCTGTTAAACTTTTGTCAGGCTAGTTATATTATACTAAGTGAAGTAAGTCAGACAGAGAAAAACAAATACCATATGGTTTTACTTGCATGTGGAATATAAGAGCAAAACAAAACAAATGAACAAACAAAATGAAACAAAAACAGACTCATAGGAATGGAGACCAAAGCGGGGGTTGTCAGAGAAGAGGGGTAAAAAGGAAATACAGTCAGTAATGTCATGGCAAGTTTGCGTGGTGACAGATGACTACTAGAATTAGTGGGGTGGTCACACTGAAAGGTATAAAAACCTTGACTCACTATATTGTACATCTGAAACTAATATGACCAATAGAAGATGCTGTATACTAACTATACTTAAATTTAAAAAATTAACAATGGATTTTATGCATATCCTTCTTGTAGTTTGTATTTGCATGCTTTTGAGTCTATGCCGTTGGTTATCTCAGCGGAAATGGACGGTACTGGAGGAAGTGGGTGGGGTTTGCCCGACCCTGTTAGAGGACTGTAATCCTTCTAGGACTTCTCTGCGGCAGGTCCCCACAGGGGCGTAAAAGGACTGATCTGTGGGGGCGTGTCACAGTGGGTTCCTGGTGTCTGCTCTTATGGACTTAGTTACGTCTGCTCAGAAAAAATAAAAGTCATCACAGCCTGAGAGGTCACCAATCGACAGATTGTGACTTAGTCACCATCGTTCTAAGAATGGCCAGTCCTCACAGAACCCCATTTTCTTTCTCCTCATTGCATCAGATGTTGCTACGCAGATGGATGTGCGACATTTGCAAAGCGGAATTGTGTGTGGATCTTGCCATCCAGGCAGCGTTCTGTGAAGCCGATGGAGTTCAAATCTGGCACAAAGCCCTTGAAAAGCGAGGCTTGGAGAGGGCTATTCCAGCTCTCGAGTGAAGAGTAGGAGTCGGCAAGGGCAGTGGCGTGGTGTTTGGAAATACCAGGGGGGGACACTTGGAAGCCTCAAGGAAGAGCTGTGATATTTTTTTTGCAAAGCTGAGCCCCTTTGGACAGCCCCGAGGAAGCTGGCTGTGGAATGTGAGCTGTCGTGTTGTGACATCTCCCCCACCAATACTTGCAGTGTTTGGTTTAATAATGACCTCAAGTGATGCTACATACAAACAAAGCAAGTGTGCTTGTATGATTTTCAGTTCAAGACAAACCCCAGTCAGCTGGTTTCCGTCGCCGTGAGAGACGGTGTCTGTGTCATGTGGGTGCAGGGAGCCGGCTCTTCTTCCCGCACCGATGTATCGGCAACGAGGCCCCGGTGGAAGAGATCACACCTCGCACAGTCTGGTGTGAACTCCTGGACCCTCCGTAGCATGGGACTGGGAGAGCCCACACCCTGCCGGCCCCGAACCTCCTCTTCTCCTCGAGTGGTCCAGGCTGAGGGCGCTTCTCTCTGGGTCCCATGCGGATCTGCATTCGGAGGGTCACTGTGTTGTCTGAGGAGCTTCGTGACTTTGAGGGGAATATTCGGAGTTTCCAGGGATGAATATTTAACATTTCCTCAGAGTTTTACGTGTCTCCCAATGGTGTTCACATTGTGCCTCCAATGTGGTCTGTGCACGGTCCCACAGCTTCCTTGCAGCCTAGGAAAGGCCTGTTCCTCTGCGTGGGGATTCCGGTCTAATGGGACATGTGATCATTGTCCATTGTGCCTCGTCATTGCCATGTGTGGCAACGGAGGACATCTCTCTCGTCCTCAGGTTGGGGGAAGATAATTGCTCGTTGGGATTCAAGCGGAGACGAGAGTTTCCATATTGGGCAGAGATCCACCCAATGTCTTGACCCTTCCTGAGCACGTAGCAGAGAAGCTACTGCACCCCTCGGTGTCACTGTTACTCTTTAGTGACCAACAGGACAGGCGGGGGAATGGTCGAGAGTGTAGACTGGGAGGATAGCCTGCCTCTGAATCCCAGCTCCGCTTCTCCTGGGGGTGTGGCTTGGAGGGGGGACTCAACCTGCCGGCGCTTCATTACCTTCTCTGTGTAGCAGACCTGCCTACTAGGTTTGTGAGGAGGAGAATAGTGAGTTATTATTTGAGATGCGCTTAGTAAATGCCAATTAAGTGTTCGTAAAAGTAAATATTACAGACCCCAACATACTGAAAATGAACGAATTCTGAGATTTTAGACATAAAGTGGCACAGAACAGCTGAAAAAAGTGTGTGCGTGTGTATGTTGGCTGAAGATGATCCTGAATTAAGAAACACTCAGCACCATTAAACCTTCTTCAAATGTCAGCGCGATGCTGGCCCGCCACAAGTGGAGCGAGTGTTTGCTGGGAGCTGAGGGTTCTAAATTATTCATGAAGGCTTTGCGATCTCGAATCCTTTAATTCCATCACATCTGTAGTACAAAAGGCAAAGCCAGTGTTTTCTGGTTATGGGTTTTGTAAAATAAAATCCTTTAGCAGTGCCAACGTGGCGAGGCTATTCCTTTAATATCAGGTATCAGCTGCCGTATCTATGGCTTCAATTAAATTTACTGCTGGAGAAAAATCAGGAGAAGCCCGACTCCACGGCAAGAAGTCATGAGTGGGGGTGTCCTTAATCTCTGGGTGCGGTGCGAAGCCCCTGGGCCTCGGGATGGTAAATTAACTCTTTCCTAAGTCAAGCTATGCCATCTGGGACCTGCTGTCAGAGACCTCGATTTGTGGGGGGTGTTTCTTGATGAGCCGGTGCTGCTGTAGATTCCTGCCCCTGGGCTTCTCTCCCCGACCTCCTGCCTGTGCACTTCAGACTTGCCCTGCCAGCCCCACCGTCCCGTGAGCTGATGGCTTGGAGTCCACCTCTTCCTGCATGTAACTCGCCTGACTCTGCTGCCCTCGGGGGACCTGAGGGAGACCCACCACGACACCTACTGTGTGCTCTGGTTTACTCCAGCTGTCAGGGGCCCTGTTGCCCAGAACACACTGCGCCCTTCTAAGGCTCTGGCATTCCTCATGTCTGCTTGTGAGAACCGTTCGTCTCTTCAAGGCTGGGCACAGCGGGCAGGTCCGAGGCCACGCCGGGCAGGATGGGCGCCTTCTGTCCCGGGCTCCAGAAGCCCCTGCTCTCCAGCACTGTGAACACTGCTCTTTGCACCAAAGGTAACTCCACACCTCCCCCTACCCCCATGGGGCCGGGGGCACTTTGGGGGCAGTGGCCAGACTCCGGTATCTCCCATGAGCCAAGTGCAATGCCGGCTCATGGGGAGCTCTCCGTCTGTGGCTGTGAAGGATTCGCACTGCCTCAGGCCAAGTCGAAAGGGGTTGCCTTCCTGCTTTGGGGGTCAGGAAATCTGCTTTTCTTACTGAAGTGTCAGCCAGTGCTTTTAAACCCGGGAGACGACATGGTGAGAAATGCCAGGGCTGTGGTAACTGAGTCGTCATGTTCATACTAGTGACTAACCAGAAACATTTCACCCCGTTAGGTACAGTGCTTAAATTGTTTTCTCCTGAATTGAACTGTGCTGCACACCCCCAAAGTTTCAGCAAGAACGAGTGTGTGTGCGTGTGTGCATGTGTTTTACCTGGGTGTGATTTTCCGTGCGTAACCTGCCCTCAAGTGAATCCACGGCCACTGGAGCCACCAGGGACTGCGAGACCAGAGGCCTCCTTCTCCAGAATGTCCAGGCCCCGAATTAACTGAAGCACCAGCAGGGGATGCTCTCTCTAACGCCCTCTCCCTGTTCTGTCCTTTTCCCCTTTTGACCGTCAAATAGACAGACAAACAAAATGACCCCCCAGAAATAGCTGGACCAAAATCCAGAGCACAGTTCCATGCAGTCAGGTTGGGTGATTCTGTTTTCAGAAACGGCTTGGAGCAGGACGCAGGCGTCTGAAAGCAGCGACTCCGCCCGGGAGAGGCCCCGTGTTCCAATGGAGGGTGTGGTGCTGTGTCCCCAGCTAGGGCCTTCAGGAAGGATGTGTCCTGGGTGGGACCACCCTGGAGTTGGTCACACGGCCGCTCTGTCTCAGAACTTTGCTGTAAACAGAAGCGGGCTCCGCCTGTGCTGCCGAGCGGAACAGACCTGGTCGGCAGCCACTTTGCTGCGAGTGCCGGTGTCAACTGTGACGAGTGACGAGGGCGCAGCTCCCAGCAGGGCCCCATGTTCCTTTCCACGGGTGCGGTCCACCCACAAGCACGGGTGTGGTGCTCGTGGAGTGCCTGGTCTCCCTGAGCATGCGTGGCTGGCTTGGAGTTGGGGGGCAAAGGTGGTGAATCAGATTTTATGTCCAATTCAGTGATTTTATTGTAAAGTAGGAGAATTCAAACACTCTCCAGCCTTCTATGTACTCTGGGTGTGTTCTCGGAGGTCGCAGGTGCTCGTGTGTGAGTTGAACAGCCCAAGAAGGAATAGTGTGATCCAGAGTCCAGTTCGTTTTTGCCTTTCCTAAGGATAAACTGACTGCTTTAACGGCTGGGGAAAGAAGTGATCTTCCTTAGCAGCGTGCCACTGATGTTCTGATTGCAGAGGAGACCTCAAGGAAAAGAATTTATAGACATGCTCTCAGGACGCCTTTGTGGTCACTGGAAATCCCGTCCAGGCTATTTTCTACAGAAATACTCCCGTCTGTTTCCAGGGCCCCAGCATTGCAGGCATCCATCAAGTGTGGGCTCTCACACGGAGTCCAAACTCTGAGAAAGAAAGTTACTTTTATTTTCCTTTTTGGCATTGGTGGCCCAGGGGGAGGAAGCTGAAGAAAGTTCAGGTGGACCCTAGTATGTGTCTGTCTTTGCACTAGAACATCTCCTCATGTCACAGGAGGGGAAACTGAGACCCCAGGAGCTTGAGAGACATAAAAACTGCACCTTCTGTCCTGGATGAGGGCAGACCAGCCCCGACGGATGGGGCCACGGCCTGGGCTCTTCCTGCAAGAATGGGTGTGTTCTGGTTCTCACATCCAGCCCCACTTTGAAAAGGTGCTGTTGGTTCTGGAGGGGCAAGAAGCCCGGGGCCTGGGCGATGTGTTCCCGGCGGCAGGAGGGAAGGGAACGTGGGCCGTGACCTTCCCACTCCGTGCTTCCAGGGCAGGGCAGGGCAGGATTGCCAGCCAGAGCAGTCCTGAGAGGGGTCATAGCCACTCTGCAGAAGCGAGGGGCCCTGGGTGATGGGCGCCGGGGGTCAAGGTGGCTCAGAGCAGGGACAAAGCTCAGAACGGAGCAAACAGAAACACCTGGGAGGCCTCAACTCTGCACAAGGCTCAGGTGACGCTGCTGGTCATAGAACCACAGAACCGAGCCTCCAGCCAGGGCGTGAGAGGCTCCAGGGGTTTCTCAAGGGTCTGACAGCCCTTTCCGAGGGAGAGCCTGGAGAACACTCATCTGCTCAGTGACGGCGTGTGGTCGGAGCTGAAGTGATAGCTCCACTCTGCCCCTCTCCAGCTCGGTGTCGCTGGTCGGCCCTTTGCTTTTCTGCACCTGTTTTTTCGGGAATCCTGCAGGTTCTTGACCCTCCCCCTCCCCACAGCCTGACACGCAACAGGCATTTAATAAACATGATCGTCGTCTGCGTGTGGAAGGCATGCCCCGGGTCACCATGGGGCACTCTGTTCTCACGGACAGTGTTCACCTTCCCACTCAGGCGAGCCTGCTGGTCCGTCCACCGGCTCAGAGGCCTGGAGCGTTTGGCTGGGAGTGGAGCGATAGTTGAACCTAGTGTGGTGTCAATCAGTTTTTTAAAATGAAAAGCTATATTCCATTCCACAAAATGTCAATCAAATCATGTATTTATTCTGCCTATAAAGAGCGCCCTGAAGCTCTGGCTCACAGGTTAGTGGGGGAAACAGACTCACTGACAACTAATGACAGTATTGTGTAGTTATTTGGATCAAGGGGCCTAGGAATCTGGTGGCAGAGGAGGAAGCTGGAGTAGCCTTGAATGGTCACACTGCTCTTGAGTTGAATTTTGAAAGGCATGCAGGGACGTGCCAGGCAGAGACGGGGAAGGCAGGTGTGGGGAGAAGGAGCAGTTTCGCGCGTGCAAGAGGAGGCTGCGTGGACGCAGACCGGCCTTGCCCCTCGGTTCCCTGAGAGGTGTAGTGACCGCGTGTCCGTGGCTTCTCCCGTGGCTCAGGAGACACCTACACACTGTAGGTGCATAGGGCCTCGCCCTTGGATGTCATGACTGACACACTTCGGGTTCGCACTTGTAGCCACTGTTTCCAAACCACCATTCTGGGGTGCTGGGTCTCGGAGGGCTTCCAGGTTCCCCCACACCCTGAAATCGTAGGTCCTTGTTTTGAGGTAGGGCACCAGGTGAGTCATCCTCTTCCTTGGTTATTTAGTTACTTTTTAATAATTTGCTTTCACTGGAGACCTGGTTGGGTGCATCTCAGACTATGGCGGAGCTTAACAACAGAATTGCAAAGGGGAGTCTCCTCCCTTCTTCCAGGGGGTCAGGTCCTCAGACCAGGTCGGCCCCCGCCTGCAGAGCAGCCAGCTCGCACAGTGTGGAGCACTGTTAGGTAATAAAGGGTCCTCAGGCCACGGCCTAACCTCAACATAACTAGACGGTTTCCCAAATACACAGACGTGAGCTTCCAGGCGACCTGACTTGTTCCTGCAGTTGAAGCCCATCTTACATACTTATAAGATAAACTGATATGCGGGCATTGGAATTTGGGAAGAAATGTGGTAGTAGGTCGATCTAAAATTATGAAATGTGTACTTTAGTGGAGGAAAAAATCCCCCAAGTCCTCCATGCTTTTAGGTGCGCTCCCACATCCTTCTGCTTCGTTCACCACGCCCGACCCTCGCCGCGCACACGCGAGCACCTCACACGCACACCTGACTGGCAAGATGTGAGCACCCAGCCCTTCGGGCGGCCCGTCCGCACACGCAGATCTGTGGCCGTGTGAGTGGTGAGCCGGGCTGGCCAAACTCCTTCCTTCTTAAGAACCGGAACTGGCCATGGAGGATGAATTGTCAGAGCACGAGGACAGGACGCAGGTGATTCTGTGACCATCAGTGGCGGAGCTGGAGCTGGAGGAGAGGAGAGTGAGGACCATGCCTTCCAGCCGGGGTCCTGGGTCTGCCTCGGTCCCCACCGTCCATCCTTCTGAGGCCAGAGGGCTCCTCCCCAATCAGGACGTTGATTCTCGGGCCCCGCGAGGGGCTCTCATCACTCCTCACGTACACGCCTCTGTCTCTGCTCTACTTACAGGGAATTTTTCTCCCCTGCAACCAAATAAGCCAGAACAGGAACACACTAAAGGGAGGGAAACCTGTTTACCTGTTTGGAGAAGGAGTGAAAAACAAATGAACTTTGGGGTACTTAGACTAATTTAGGGTTTCGTTTGCGTATTTTTTGCTGGAGACCTAAATGAAAGGCAACGTTGGATTCGTACATTGACTCATTTTTAATTCAAAGTGTTTGGAAACCTCCTTCCACTCTTTCATATCTCCCCCTGGCAAAGGCGTTCCTGGGACCTCCTTTAGGCTGCTGGCGGAGCTGAGACCCGCTCCAGCTCACTGCCCCGGCCTTGTGTCTGGGGGCCGGCTGCCAGGTGTTCTCATGGGCTCGGATGTTGCCATTCATGGGGCGTCTGGGTGCCCTAGCCAAAGGGACAAGATTAATTCTCAGGGCTATCACAGGGGGACTCACACCCCACTGGGCCCCAGTAATTCCCCCTTGTGCCCTGGGGACAGGGCTGCTGGTGACGCGTGACACACAATCAGATGTCCAATCAGTGATGAGCATGTTCCCATGCTTGTGGCTCCAGTTCATGCCTCGACCTCCTGGGATTTTCCAGTTAATACATAAAAAAACACCTTCAGGTTGTGCTCATGCCTCCCTTAGTCTGAAGGGCCAAGGCTAGGCTGCTTGGTGATGCGGTGTGGCATGTGAAGCTCAGGTGAGCCCCATCCCTCAGGGTCCGTCCTATCTGTCTGTGTCCAATGCCAGAAGTCCATTCAACGATTGCCTCCTCAGCACATGATGGGTGAATTAATAACTGTGTTCATTCAACTCACGGTTGCTGTGTGGGAGACCCTGCACAGGGCTCGGTAAGGACAGGGAGGCGGTGCAAAGGGAAGCGATGGAAATGAGGGAGACATAGCTCCTTCCCCCATGTGTTCATGATGCAGTTCGTACGGAGTCACAGCAGCATGAATGAAAGGTGGGGTTTGAGGGGAGAACCCGAGGCGGGAGCGTGGCCAGAGTGCAGAGAGCCCTGTGGGGAGGAGGTCGGGGGGCAGGTCGGGGGGCAGGTCTGAGAGGCAGGTTTTGGTCTCACATGCCTCTCCCTTAACAGAAGGTCCTTCCTGTGTGACACTGCCGGTTCTCCAGTGAAAAGGTGGCACCTGTGCTCCCTCCCCTTGGACTGCTGTGACGCCAGTGAAAGTGACGCTACGTGACTGGTGGGGTTTGGCACCAAGAGGCTCTACAGTCTCCTCCCTGTGTCCTTTAAGATGCTCACGGTCAGAATCTGGCCGCCATGCTGCAGGAAGCACAAGCAGCCATGGAATGCACCAGGCGCACGTGTTCAGCTGGCAGGCAGGTGCAGCTGTGCAGTTGCCCCAGTCCGAGTCTTCCCACCTGATGCCCCATCGGGTCTGTGATCAAGGTAAGTGGTTGCTGCTCTAGGCCCCTAAGTCTGGGAGGGTGTTTGTAGTAGCCACGGTAACGGGATAGAAGCTGTGGCTGTCGCCTCTTCAAGAGAGGTTGAAGGCGTGGTACTGGGAATGGCAATGGGGACAGAAAAAGAGAAGAGAATGAAAGACGACTTGAATGTAGAATGGTAATGATTTGGTGACTCTTAGTGACCTGAGCTAAGAGAGAATCTCACAAAAGATACGGTTTGGGACAGGGTGGGGGTGGGGCAATGCGATATATATTTACCTGTATTGTGGGGAGGGCCGTGGGGCCCTGTTCTGTTTCAGAATAAAATTAAGATAAGCAAGCATGTGCTTACTTTTGGGTGGGCGGCATAGGGGTACAGGTGGAGGACACGGCTGGCCAGTGTTTGGACGTTGGGGCCTGGAGCTCAGGAGGGACGAAAAGCATGAGTGTTGGAGGCGTCGTCTACGGGAAGTCACTAAGCTGCATGTGGAAAGAGTAGGAGAAAAGAAGGGAGGGGTAGGGACAGACATCAGTGGAAAACCAGCGTTGAAAAAGGCAAGGGGCGCTTGGACAGCCAGGACGTGCCCTGGCAGAAATCGCAGATGAAGGGAATTTCCGGAAGGATGCATCGTAAAAGGGATTCAGTTCCACCAAGAGGTGGATGCCCAGTACGGGCTGCAAGAGGCTATGCGTTCACTCCCCAGGGCTGCTGTCCCACAGCACCACGAACTGGGTGGCATAAAATAACGCACCCAATAAATCTCTCGGTTCTGGAGGCTGGAAGTCCCAAATCAAGGTGTGGGCAGGGCTGTGCTTCCCCAAAGGCTCCAGGGAAGAACGACGCCTTGCCTCTTTCCGATTCTGAGGGTGGCTGTCAGCCCTCAGTGTTTCCTGGCTGTCTCTCTGCCTCTGTGTCCACATGGTGCTGTCCCTGGCTGTCTCTCTGTGTCTCTTCTGGTGCAGACACCGGTCAGGGTGGACTAGGGCCCACCCCAACGATGATGACATCGAGCCTTCACTCAATGACATCTGGGAAGACTGTTTCCCAGTTCAGCCACGCCCACGGGCCCTGGGTGAATGTGGATTTTTGGGAGACACCAGTCAGCCCAGTTCAGGTAATCTTCAGAGACGGTTGGAGACAGGGCGGTCTCAGCGCCGGCACAGGAAGGGGGTAGGAATTGGGGGTCGGGTATACACTGGGATTTCTGAAGCCGTTGGCCAGACGGAGAAGGGCAGTGGCAACTCGAAGGTAGAGGGTTTCCTGTCCCTGTCCCCGGATGGGTGGGTATGAGCAAGGCACGCTCGTAGGCTGGAGACAGCCAGTCAACGGATCTAAAGCTGGGCTGGATGTGGGGGTAGCCAGGCCTGGGGGACAGGGAGGGGGTCATGGGTCCCGGTGCTAGGCTGAAGAGCTGAGCTGGAGGAGATGCCCTGGCCACTCTGGATGGAGACGTCAGCCCCAGGGGCCCAGCCATCGGTCGGAGCAGCAGATGGGGACCCTGGGGCTGTGGCTGCCGAGCAGCCACTCCTCCACTTTTCTCTGTGGGTCTGGGCCCGTTTCCTTGGCCTCCCATTCTTAAAGGTGACCACGAGAATGCACGCTTGCCATCTGGCCCGTCAGAGGCGCTGCGGCCTTGTGGCTTCTTCCCAAGGCTGTGACGGTGCAGTCAGAACTTCCACCCGGCCGGTGCTGGCTCTGATAACAATGGCGGCACCCCGGAGTCCCCGCAGGAAGCCACCTC
Source organism: Tonatia bakeri (assembly GCA_004024845.1). NCBI lineage: Eukaryota > Metazoa > Chordata > Mammalia > Chiroptera > Phyllostomidae > Tonatia > Tonatia bakeri. The sequence continues at coordinate 105,139 of PVIA01001452.1, read as the reverse complement.
CCCTGTGTGCACCGAGAAGAACTGAAGATAAAGAGGGGGGACAAACAGGCGGCCCCAGAACTGAGTGAAACGCGTTGACTACCGTCCAGCCCGGAGCTGTGTTATCTATTCTGGGGTGGGGTTGCCGGTTCCTGTTTCGAGGAGGTCCCGGAATCCCGCAGGAGTAACTTGGCCAGCCATGTCCTTTCTGTGCCCTGCGCTGCTGTCTCATGCGGAGCCCAGTTTTGGCTGACTTTTCTTTCAGGATGGTGCTGTTGAGGGTTTGGAGTGCGTCGATGTTCTCAACCCTGTAAGTTCTGAACTAACGAAGGAACATATGTAGGGTTCAGAGGGGCGTCCAGTTTGCTCTTTACTGGAAAAACCGAGCAGAGTGGGGCATATATGTGAGGCCAAAGTAAGCCTCCTTCTCCTTTCCCCGAATCTGAGCCCACGGACTGAGTGGACAGACTCAGCGACGGGCAGGGCCCTACAGCCTGCCAGTCTGGGTGTCCACAGGTCTGCAGGAGCACCAGGGACAGCAGCCGCAGGTCCCTCGTGAGTGGTTTCATGTTCCTCCTTCAGCCCAGCTCCCTGAGCACCAGGGACCAGCAGTCATCAGACTCCCACCCTTTGCACATCACATCCCCCTCCCCGGCCCAGCACAGAGCTGACACGTGACAGAGACCAGGCAGCTGCTTCCGCCCCAACCCTCCCGAGAGGGGGAAGCAGGGAGGAGGGGGAGGGCTTGCTCCCCTTACAAATGCCCTATGACTAAATTATGCTATGAGATTATTTCCATTGCGTGGCCTGTTTTCTAGGCCATGTCCATGACCTGTGGGAGGCTTTATTTTCCTGGGAGGAAGGACCACACAGGTGAACCCTGCTGGGGCTCAGAACCAGCCGGTTCTGTAGCTTGGATCCACTCTACACTAGGTGGTGGGATCGCGGGCAGCTCCCCCAAGTCTCTCCAAGTTGCAGATGCAGTGTCTCTGCAATGAGGGCCCGACGCCTGGCTGAGGAAACACGTGTAACTACATTCTCACCGAATTAGTCGGGACAGGCTGGGTTATGCCGCAGCAACAGCCTCCAAGTCTGGGTGGCCGGACAGACATGCTGGTTTCTCTCGCACACACTGTCGACAGAGGGTCTCAGTAACTCTCCAGGTGACCGTCTTCCACGTGGTGACTCAGTCTCAGGGCAGCCCCACCTTCCCACCTGCCTCCGTGGTCATCACGGCGGAGATGACAGGGGACGTTCTCTGGCAATGCCCGGCAGAGCTGGCCCCCAGCCCCGCCTCACCACAAGAGTAGCACAGGAGCATGGCCTCCCACGTGCCCAGCAAAGCAGAACTGGACACCGAGGAGCACTGGGGTTCCACCGCACTTGCCACGCACCCCTTCCTCCAGGCCCCCTCTGGTGCTTTTAACAACTGACGCTGGGTCTTCAGGCTGCGGGGGGATGGGGGCAGGGGGCCTCTGGCCCAGTGCTCTTTGTGGTGGGGAAACCGGGGGAGTGTCCCAGTCTCCTGAGCGTGCCTGCCCCACACTGGGGAAATACTTGCCTAGAACTTCAGTGGGCAGGGTGATTGTATTTCCCGGATTTTCCTAAACAGTACTGGCTTCAGATATTTTACCCCCAGAAGTCCTAGCTTTCTGTCTGAGAAGTAGTTTTATGATTTACAGCCCAAGGCCTTAGGACTGTGGTTAGCACGGAAGTGAGGACCTCAGGTCTCAGAAGGCTGGCCTGGCCTCGGGGAGTGGGCTGAGCTGACTGGCCTCCCGGGAGAAGGTTGGGCAGCCCATCTCGCCCCTGCCCCTGCCCCGCGGGTCCTCCCACGTGTCCGCACGGCTCTCGCTCACACTGATTCCTGCGTCCCTGTGGCTGCCTCCTGCACCACAGGCTCGTTCATCAGGTTTCGCCGAGGAGTCCGACTCGCAGTGACAGCTCCCCGCCTCTCCAGACCCTGGCAGCACTTAGACTCTGGCCATGAACTTAGAAGTTAGTTACATCCTCTCCGTTTTGTTTTCTGCGTGTTCATTCGGTTAGTCTTGTCGTTTTGTCGTCTATAATGTTTTCCTGAGGGCAAAGTCCATCTTTCCCAATGTATCTGGCTAACAGTTTTCTGAAACCTGCAGGTGGAATAGAGCCCCCAGCCTCAAAAGCACGTCATCTAGTAGAAGACAAATCTGTGAATTAGTTACTTGACTCTTGACTCGGGCACCGGCCCTCAGTGTCCGCAGCGTTATGGATGAGATACGAGACAAATTCACACGGACTACTGAGTCCAGTGGAAGAAAAGGGATGGCGCAGCCACTCTCTCAAGGGGAGAGCTTCTCTGAGCACCTCGGCTACTCTTGAGAGAGAGCCCCGACCCTTGCCTTGACAAGCTTTTATTGGGTTCAATTTGCATAGGAATACAGGGCATATATGTAAAGCTCATCAATCATTGTCAGGCAGAAATGATTAAACAATAGATAACATTCAAAGGACTCTGAGGGCCTATTTTGAATCAGGGTCAGATAGCTAAAGGGCCATAAAACTTTCGGGAAACAAACTCACTTCCTGCTTGGTCTCTTATTATTTAAATTGAGGGTATTAGCAAAGTAGGCTTCACAGGATTTTATGCATTCTTTCTTAGACCTGATTGCCCTAGGGAACCTGCCCTTTCTAGCACAGGGCTGCACCCACCATGGGTATTGTTTCAGGCTTAAGGCACCGTTTCAGGATTAAGTCAGGCAGGGAAAGTAAGGGAGCCAAGAGATTATGAGACTTCTCGCAGACAGAATGAGGACTCAGGCTATGTCAGAGCTGAGGGGCAAGGGTCTATCACCCTCTTTCTCTGTAGCCTCTGAGTCCTTCCCTGTGGCCCCCATGATTGTACCTGTCTTAGGTCGTCCCTCCCTTGAGGAATCTTACCTGTCATTGGCTAACCAACCAAGCATTGGGGGGCAGGCAGGGTGCAGTAAAAGGAGCAGAGGTGACACTCCTGCCAGAGAGATAAGCTTTGTCTCCTTAGTGGCTTATGGTCCGAAGGTCACTCACTCAGCCTTAGCCATGGGGCAGTTAGAGCTCCTGAAACCAGGCAGGGTAGCTCCCAACAGACTATTGGGCAGATGTGGCCAAAAGCCAGTCTCCCCAAACCACGGGAGTCCGTACCTTCTCAGTGAGAAAAATAACAGTACAGTCGTGACTTTGGGATTACATTAGAACGGTACTGATTTCCAGAGGCCAGCATGGATATTCGAGAGGAAAAGATCCAGGGGGCATCTATTTGGGGAATGATGTGTGAAATATTTAGACTGGTGAAGAGTTTCCAGTCAGTAGGAAGCCAGGCTGGGTATAATCAGAGTTGTACTTTGGGAACATTACTCTGGCACGAGGTTCAGAACATCCTGGATGTAGAGACACTAGTTAGAAAACAATGACGAGGGTCCAGGTGAGACACAGGGTGGCTCCAACTAAAGGGGCAGAAGTGAGAGCAGAAAGTCAAATGATAGCCATTTACAAACGTGAAGCTAAGTGAATTGTAAGCCCAGGGAGCAGTGAGTGGAAGGCAAGAGGAGTTCCATGAAAAGGGGGGTGAAGTCAATAGCACCCCACATTTTACTGCTTCAGAAAATGTGGGGCACTCTTGCATTTGGTTACCAGGTGGTGAGTGGCAGGTCATGCCTTGGTGGCAGCTGTTGCAGCCATACACACAGAAAAGGTGGCAGAAATCACTGCTCAGCTTTGGAGTGCTTATTCGTGTCATGTACTGTGAAAGTTTGTGTCATAATAACTGTTATTATTTGACGCATGACAAGTGACCCCTGAAACCAGTGGCTTGCCATGCCCACCATTTCATTATGTGTCCCGCTTTCGTGGGTCAGCAGGGCAGTTCTGCCTCCGGGGGCGTTGACTGGTGGTGCTACGTGGTGAGTGGGCAGGAACGGAGGGTGGAGGGTGGCTGTGCTCATGACCCTGAGGCCTGACGGGCTGGCTAGATGGCTGGGCTCACCGGACTGCCTCTGTTTTTCAAAACGCACCCATGTCCTCGAGTCACAAAGGCCCTTCTTCGTCTTTACCTCCTCGGGGGGCTGCTCGAGAGCCAGGCCGCCACAGTCTGGGAGGCTGTGTTTTGAACAGAGAAGACCTGGGGCGTCTTCGGCAGAGTGTTCGTCTACCTGAGACCACCCAGATCTCCCCGGGTCTCACATAGACCCTGCGCCCACACCCTGGATTGGATCTTGGCCCTGAAGACACTTCTTTTCCTTTGAGAATCTTTTGCTTGGAGAAGCTAAGGGTAAGAGTTTTATTTTCAAACCTAGCAAGCCCTGGCTCCTCTATACATTCTCTGCATGCTGCTAAGAACAAAAAAAGAGCAGTTCTTTCTTTGGTTCGTGTTTGTCTTCTTGAATTGTGCCATGGATCCCTGGAAGAAGAGTTCCATATGCTTCCTGAGAGCATCCTCCGCCGATTCGAGAACTCAGAGGCACCTCCTGTTCCCACGAGACTGTGCAGGGCACTTCCACAAAACAGTTTGCCCCACGGAACATGGGACATCCCTCCCCCGGCCTCCAGGAACCATTTATCACCGCCTTCCTCTCCGAGAACAGGTGCCCTGAAGCCTTTCAGACCCGTCCCCACCACCAGGTCCTGGTCCCAACACTGCTGTGGCCATTCTGCTCACGGCAGCATGCCACATCTAGGTCCCAAGAGTTTCTCTTGTGACCTGCGGCTACTCACCAAGCTAACCTCAAACTAGGTGACTAAGTCCTCAAACAGTTTCATCACATTTCACAACTTGGGGAATGAGGAGTTCGAGTGGACTCACCTGGAGGAGTCTGTCGCCCCAGGTGGTGCTGACCGGGATTGTTCAGCTGGTGGGCGGTCTGGCCCGGGGGACTGACTGGCAAGGCTCCTCCCAGGTGGTTGGAAGGCTGGGCTCTGTGGGCCCTCTCCCTCCCCATGTGGTCCTCTAACCAGGGTAGTGTCAGATGTCTTACCTGACTGCCAAGGGCTCCAGGAGACCAAGGTGGGACCCACCAGTCCAGTTGAAGGCTCCACCCAGAACTGGCCTCTCTACCCTGTTCGTGAACGCTGCGGTCAGAGGCTCACCCCGCGCCAAAGGGAGGAGCATTGGCACGAATGCACAGCAAATACGTGTTAGCAGCGTTCAGGGCATAACACACATTTGGTGAATACCTTTTAACTCCCTGAGTGGGGCCTCCTCATCTCTCGCCCTAAGGGGACGGCGGAGCGCAGAGCGGCCTTTGCAGGAGGGTTCTGGTCTTGGTTCCTGTGGGCTTGCTCTGCGCACCTGTGCCAACGTCCCCCCCTCGCTGAGCCTCTGTCCTTTATCTGCAAAACACAGATAGCACTCTGTCAGGTGCCACGGAAAAGTGTTTAACAAAATGTGTTAAAGATTTTATAAACTCTAGCTTGTGTAATGCCCAGTACACTTAGTGATTAAACGTAACACCGCCCGGTTTCACCTTAGCTCCACAACGGATGTGGGTGTCGCCTGGTCAGCTCCCTGGCCCACCTGAGCCCGGGCCCCATTCCCTGGGCACAGCCACCTCCCTGTCTCACGCAGCCCCCGAGGCACAGGAGCCTCAGTCCTAGGCGGTGCTGGGAGTTTTGCTGTGGTGGTCGCTGCTCTGTTGTGCTCTGAGACTGGAAGTCAAGGTCAGGTTTGCACAGACCACCTGTGAGGATTGGCATGTGCAAGCCACTACCAGGAGGTGAGACAGCCATCTGCTCATGGTATGAGCAACTTCATAAAAGGGGCAGGAAAAGAAAAATAGTCAGAATATTTTGTCTCAAATCGAGGCTGTCTGCTGCCATGCACCAGCAAGTCGAATGAGGAAAAACGCTCGCACATGGAAATGGTTCCTGCCACGGCCATTCCCCGCGCTCTGCGGAGACAGCTGGTTAGTCCTCGCTGAGTGCCGGGTCTGGCAGTCGTGTCACCAGTTCGCGTCGATGACGCGGTAATCCTCCGTGGGTACGTCTGAGGAATCAGTGGGTGTTTAATTAACATGTAAAAGTTCCTGTTCAACTGAAATTCAATTTGTCGAACGTCGACTCGAGATCCTTCAGAAGGCTGTTGGCCTGTTTCCTCGGCGGAGACGCCGCGTGGTTAGCGCGAACGCGCGAGTGCTGAGCACGGATGGACGTGAAGGAGCCTCTCGTCGAGGACTGGCCCAGCAAAGCCCGAGCCGTGGGTGGGTGGGGGGTCCGCAGTGGGCGTGGTCTCCCAGGTGTCCTCCGCTCTGCGGAAACCTTGAAGCCCCCAGCGAAGCCACGGTGCTCACCATGCGACCCCCCCCCCGCCCCCCCGCAGCAGCATCCGCGGGCCCTGGGCCCCACGCCCGGCCCAGTGAACTGGAAACTCGGGGCGCGGCCCGGGAGATCTGGGTCCACACAGGCCCCCATTAGAGTGCAAACCACAGACTGAGGTCTGGGGTCAGGATGGGGCTGCACTGCACACGCCCCGGCCCTCGAATTCTCAACTCATTGAATCACCACCCGGAGAAGTCTCTACACCCAGAGGAGATCTGGATCTTGGATCTTGACATTTTTTTCTTTCTTCTGAGTCTCCATCATATTTAATGTGTCAGCCAAAGCCTCCCTGGTTCCCATGGTGATGGGCCATTGGGATAGGAGCTCGCGGGTGTGGGCGGGGACGGGAGACGCTTCCCAGAGCTCCTCCGCACCTTGACCTGCCGCAGGAAAGGAGCGCCGCTCCCTTCGGTCTGGGTGGCGTTCTCTCTCTCTTTCCATGGATGGGTTTACCCACGTCTTTTACTTTCCTTGCTCCTTTCTCTCATGACTTTGGGTACAATGGAGCCACCTTAAACCCCATCGCCAGAGGCCGAGACTTAGATGTCCGGAGCCCCCAGTGCGGCCCCGTGACTGATCTAACCTGTAGCCCTCAGCAGCAGCCGTGAGCACGCGGAGAGCTGAGGTGTTTGTGTTTCCGGGGGCAGTTTACAGGGAGCGTCTGCCGAGGGCAGGCAGGAAAGAGTGAGGGCGGAGGAGGCATCCCTCATTGACATCCGCAGGGCCGTGCCCCCGTGAGGAGGGTCCTCTCCAGCAAAGTGGGTTTCCCTGCAGGGCCTTCGGCCAGCACGCCCGTGGTTGCCCAAGATGTCAGCGACCTCTGGACCAAGGACAAAATGTCAACCTCTGGACAGAGGCCCGTCGTTGGGCGGTTCCTGGGATGGGCGTGCAGGGTGATTTCTCCGGAAAGTAGGACCGAGAAAGTAGAACAACAAACCGCACCTCCTTCCAAGTCTTTCCAGACACAGAGGCAAAGAAAAGGAGGAAGAATCAAATCTTAGCATCGATGGGAGATGAGGAGACAGCTGATGACCGAGGCCCCTGGGGACACCTGGTCATGCTGAGGTTTGGCAAACTGCTCATGCCATTGGTCAGGCATGCGGGATTTCCAGCCACAGGGCTGTGATGTCGACTAGGGATGAACTGATTCTATTTCCCAAAGAAGAAAATTGTGTTTGTGAGACTTTCCCTGGCTCCGTGCTGCCCAGGGGCATTGCTTTCCCCTCCGGGAGGCTGTCACGTCCCACAGCAGGAGGGCTGTGGCCAGGAAACAAAACAGCAACGGCGGAGGCCTCCGTCTATATATTCACACAGTCCTGGAGCATGGTCCAGGGCCCTCCCTCTGGACAGCAGCATCATTGCCTATGGCCACAAGGGAGGGGGTGTCCTGAGGACAGGGCTGCGACCTTCCTCCAGAGCCTAGTCCCTGAATGGGGACTCCAGAGGAATAATGAGAACCTGTCATCCTGACCTTTTTGTGGCAGAAAGCTACCATAGTGGCACAGTGTAATACAGGGGGGAGGGTCTGTTTTCTCCCCAGCAAGCAACGTGTCCCATGTCACCACTGCCAAGCTCCTACAGAGAGGTGTCCCTGGCTGGTGCGAGGCTCTGTAATTGGCTGGATTTTCTTACCCCAGAAGGACGGGCAGCAGCCGGAGGATCCGAGAAGCCGGGGAGAAGGTGAGCTGGGGGGACAGGGCATGAGCTGCTTTGGTGACACCTGTGTTGTTTTCACTGGGGGCTCAGATCCTGCAGTCGGAAGGCTCTGGACAAAGCTGACCTTAACTTCCTTGACGAGGGACAGAGAGTCCCTGGCTGGAAGCCTCCTCCGGCCGTCTCCCCGAACGCAGGCCTTCTCTCCGTCTGCAGGGGCCGGGTGGAGAGAACCTGTTGGTTGTGATCACGTCCTAGTGGCTCTCCCCAGGGTTACAGATGCTCTTCGTGTCCCCTCCAGCCCACATCGGTGACGAGGACCTGCGTGGCCTCCGTCCTGTAGCAGAGGGGCCCCCAGCCAGGGACAGGAGACAGCAACGTCTCCCTTGCTTCAGTGTGACTCATGCGCTCTGGCTCCGATTGTGACCAGGAAGGATGAAAGGAGGGGGGGACACATAACTGTCTTGGCAAAATGACCCTCGAGGTCCCCACCACGGACTCTCCCTTGGCTGGGTCTGAGCAGCGGCGGGCAGAGCTCAGTGTCCCGGCCGTGTGTTCCCGGTTCTCAGCCTGCTGAAAGGGCAGAGCTGGATGGGAATTCTCTTCACCATGGTGCCCAGAGCGCAGGCCCTGAAGCGTACCTGTGTCCGCCACCCTGCGCATCCCGCCCAGGTCGAGGGCTCTCAGCATGCCGCAGCTCTGAACAAGCACACCAGAGGCTGGGCAATGGCGGATGCCTTCCCGAGGGTGCTGAAAGTTAGCAGCATTTTGGGGGCTGGTCTAGACCAGTGGCCCCTAAGCATCACTTTCTATTAATAAATAAAGCCGATTCGAGACAAATTGGCTATGGGGGCCCTCTCCTTTCAAGATTAGATTGTTAGTATAAAATGCCTTATTAAAACTGTACAGAACGGTCATAAACTGGTGTGGCACATAAAATGAACGTCAGAATAGTTCTCATAGTAAGCCTTGTGTATTCTCTTGGAAACTATCAGCCTGGTGCATGCTGAACACCTGTCCTTGGCTGGCAGTCAACACGCTGTTGACATTGAGGAAAAAAACAATGATCAGAATGGTCTTGGGTGGAAGGGGAGGGAGGACGGTCACAGGCCTGCTGCCCAGTGGTCAGGGCCCTCCACGCCCATCACTGGGGATGGAATTGGCTTCCCGAGCCGCCCGTCTGCTCAGCAGCATCCGGCAGGTTAGAATGCCCTGTCCTCCCCGCCGGAGCCTTCCCGGGAGCGCTGCACTGTGGACACCAGATGAGGAAAGCAGATGTTTTTGTCATCTCCACCCACTGCCCGCAGCTGCTTGCCAGGGGCGTGGTGGGGTGGGAGGGGTGGGGGGTTGGAGGCAGGGCACACAGCTGGCTTCTGCCCGGGGTAGGGGGCTCAGCCCAGCCCATATATGGAGGATATACCTTTCTCAGGTACCCAGCCAGGTGGAACCAGAGAGAAGGATCAGGACCGGCGTGGGAGGCAGGCGTCCAGCTGAACTTGGACCTCAAGTCCTCAGCAAGAGTGAGAAGGGAGGGAAGAGAAACGTTGCAATTGGTAGAAGAGCAGGATTTGCTAAATTTAGAGCCATTTGCACTTTCCCATTCTGAGTTTTGTAGTAGCTTTGAAGCAAATCCAGCTAATTTTTTTGGCAGGAATATGATGCTTAAAAGTAAAAAACAAACAAACAAACAAACAAAAAACAATTTGGTAGAACAAACATAAGGCCCTATTGAGGAGAGACTGATTTAATGTCTGTCCCTGGAATCCTGCACATGGCAAGAGTGCTGGGAAAATTCCAAGAGGCTGCCCCAGCAGCCCCTTCCTCCAGGCTGTCCCCACCTCCAGGCAGACCCCGCCTCCAGGCAGCCCGACGGCCTCCAGTGTTGCTTCCTTTTCTTTCTCAGCCACTCACAGATACAGTTATAGATATTGCTCCTTGGAGGTGGCCTCCAACCACGTCGCCCTGGCCCACGGAGCCCTCCGGGCGGCGGGAGGGCCGGGCTGGCAGCTCCCCGTGGGTGGTGTCCCTCCGTGTGGGCCTGGAGGGGTCTTTGCTGAGGAGAAGCAAGGCCGGCAGTGGCTGGGCCCTTGGTCCTGCAGAAGTGCAGAGGCTGTGGACGCCAGGCTTCTGTTCAGTTCTGTGTACTTCAGTTCAATCCCACAGACCTTCGAGCTCCTACTGTGCACAGGGGCTGGAATGTTGTGGAGAGAGCACAGATGAGCCGGACTCTGTCCACAGGGGTTGTGGGTGGAGACCACCCAGTGCCACTAAGACAAACGTGGAGTTGGGGCGGCTGTGAGACGTGGCTCCCATACCCGCGGCAGCCTGGGTGGGTGCCGCTGCTGGACCGTCGCTTCCTGTCTCTTTATTTCAAGGGACAAAAGGCATGAGGACCTGTGGGTGTTCCCAGCCTCCGGACCCCACGGTGCTCTTCCTTTCCTGGCCTGCTTTGTTTGGTTTGAGCCCTGGATTTTGGACAGGTGACAGACGGTGATGGCATGGTTCTGATCCTCCTGCCCTGGAGGCTCTGTCTCAGCCGTGGGCCCAGTGCTGCGGTGCAGGAAGGTTTGGACGAGGTGGTGTGAGAAGGACACCACGCATGTGACAGGACCCAGCTTCCCTGTCTCTGCCCTCAGCCAGGCCCCGCGGGTCAGCACCCCACAGGGAGCGTCCTGAAGGCTGCGAGGAGCAGGGGTGTGCCGTGCCCAGGTGACTGCCTCCGCCCCCGGGGAAGGCTCCTCCGTGAGGACCACGCCCATCACACCAGTCAGCGTCCCTCCCACGGTGGCCTCTTCCAGGTGGCTCTGCTGCTCAGAGTCTGGCTTGGGGGGTCTCTCAGGGCTCAGGTGCCCTTCCGACCACTGTGTTCTGGAGCTGCACTGGAAGAGAACCCAGTTCCTCCATCTTCAAGTCTATGGTGACCCTCCAAGGGGGCAGCTCTGAAGTGGACACACCACTTCCATTTCCCCCATGCTTCCCACCCACTCTCCCCTCTCTTCCCCTACTGCTCCCCACCCCGTGCTCTTCCCCATGCACCCCCGACTCCTCCCACCTTTTTGGTGGGATTCACATCTCCCTCCCTTCGTCTCTCTCTCCCTCCCTCCCCCCTCCACTCCTGCCTGCCCTTTGCTCCCCTTTTTGTCCTCACCCTTTCTCAACCCTCCATCCCTGTCTCCCCGAGAGGGTCTGGGGCAGATGCTGGAGGGGGCAGTTCTCTTAGGAGAGATCCACCTCTGGGGGGGGAAGGTGCAGGCATGAGGAAGGGGTTGCAATGAGACCCCAGGATGGACACTGAGGGTCTGTGGTGACATCAAGGGGACAGCTGTAGGGGGTGGGGGCAGGGGACGGGACAGAGCAGAGATGAGGAGTGGGAAGCCAGGGACTCTGCAGCTCAGGAAATGGGAGTGTCATGGGGCTCCCCGAAGAGACCAGGGGGGAGGAGAAGGAACTGAGGAAGAGGGAAGGGGATGGATGGTGGGGCGACCCTGAGCTTGTGGGTGCAGCCCGCTTGGAGGGCTCCGGGATCAGGGTGAGAGGAGGCTGCTGTAGGGGCAGAAAGGGTGGAGAAGGGGCTGAGGTGGGGCAGAGCTCTGGCCCCCGGGTGTGACAGCAGGTGGCAGGAGAGAAGGTGCCCCAGGAAGGACGTGGCACACAGGGAGCAGGGGGAAGGGGGTGATTCACAGTTCTGAGCACGAGGAACTGAGTCAGGAACAGTGATCCATCTGTGTCCTTGGGGGGCCCCCTGGCTGCCTGCTCACTCCCGTGATGGGGGTGGGTCCTGAACAAGCCATGGGCTTCTGGGGTTCCTGGAGACTCAGGGATGGGCGTGGTGGGCGCCAGACAGGGGCAGCACCCTCGTCACGGACCATGTCGCCTGTTAAGGCCAGTGTTTGCACTCGAGTTCCCCACCACTCTCTGCACAGGGAACACCGGCTGCGGGCGGGACCGCGCGCAGCTGCTGAAGGTCGGCGTGGTGTTTGCTGCCCCGCTACAGGTCTGGGTTTCCAGTCTGCGGGTGCATCAGTGGGTGAGCTCACCCTTTGTGAAGAAGCCCAGGGGTGCATTTGCTGCCCTGCTACAGATCTGGGTTTCCAGTCTGCGGGTGCATCAGTGGGTGAGCTCACCCTTTGTGAAGAAGCCCAGGGGTGCATTTGCTGCCCTGCTACAGATCTGGGTTTCCAGTCTGCGGGTGCATCAGTGGGTGAGCTCACCCTTTGTGAAGAAGCCCAGGGGTGCATTTGCTGCCCCGCTACAGGTCTGGGTTTCCAGTCTGCGGGTGCATCAGTGGGTGAGCTCACCCTTTGTGAAGAAGCCCAGGGGTGCCACGAGCTCACGCCCCGAGAACGAAGGCAAGGTGACTTCTAATGACACCGTTACCGTTAGATCAGGGCTTGGGAGCCAGTGCACAGTCGTCATTAATTTACGATGTGTTTATTTACTAAGAGGATTTGCAAGTTAGAGTGAAAGTGAATGCTATGATGTTTACCAGGGGAACATTTGACAGCTGCATTCTGTTCACCCTTCCCCCAGTCCTCCCTGCGTTGGCCGACCCCGCCCTACCTCCGCAGAGTGGTCACAAACCTGGGCCCCTCCTCAGCAGCCTCGGGCTTTCTTTGGATACAAGCACCCGTGGGACAGACAGACAGACAGAGCAGTGATGCAGGATGCATTGCTTCGTTTGAAGGCTCCTCGGCGAGCCGCCCTGCACTCCGCTGTCCTCAGGGGCAGGCCACATGCTCCCTGCTTATTTCTGTGCCCTGGGAGATGGCGCTGCTCTGTCAGCATCCCCCCATTTGTCCCCCTGCCCCCTCCCCCTTCAGTGGCTGCAGCAGAGGGTTCATCAAGCCCTGGCTCCAGTCGCCCTCAGCGACGGTTGGCCCAGACAAAATAACCACCTGGCGGGCCGCACCCACCATGACATTCATTTATTTTGCCTGGCATTTATCTCTACCTGCTCTTTCTCTCATTCGTGTGTCTGTCATATATCATCCATCCATCCATCCATCCATCCATCCATCCATCCATCCACAGATCCTCTCTCTCTCCTTATCCTCCTCTCCGCTGGCCGGTCCCATCTCTGTGTCTGGACTCAATCTGTCTGTGCAGTCCCCGACTCATGGCCGCTTTCCTAGGCCCCGGATGCACCTCCTGGTGGAAGGGGCTCGGCAGGTGTCTCCTGAATGAGGGCTGGAACCAGTGACCTGGGTGTGGCTGTGACCTTGGGGCAGCAGACTCCGGCACAGGCAGCCCTCGCCTTCCCCACCTCTGCACTCGCTCTTGGGCGTGGACAGCTGGTGGGGGCTTCGTGCGGCGGCGGCGGAGGACGAAGCCGCCGGCAGGGTCTGGGAGGGTGTAAACAGTGATTAGGAGGAACGCAGGCGTCTGGGGAAATGAGAACGTCTGGGCAGCTGTTCTCTATTATTTCGTGTTTGCAGGATATTTTCAAATACCGGGAGTTTGGGGTGGTGCCCTTGAACGAGAGTTCGAAAGTCTAAAAACACCACCAAGCGTGTCCGACCTGGGGCTGCCACGACACAGCACCACACACTGAGAGACTGAAGAAGGCAGAACTTTATTCTCAAAGCTCTGGAGGCCAAGGCCAAGGCTAAGGTTAAGGTGTCTGCAGGGTTGTGCTCCTTCTGCAACCTGTCGGCAAGGACCCTTCCCTGCCTCTCCCAGCACATGCTGGGTGCCAGCCGTCCTGGGGCTGTTTCGGGGGCCCCTCACCCTGACCACTGCCTCTGTCCTCACCTGGCTTCTCACAGGTGCCTGTCTTCACATGGCCTTCCTGCACATGTGTCTGTCCCTGTGTGGACACCAGTCCTGTGACCTCGCCCTGATGGCCTTGCAGTGCCTGGGTGACATCTGCAGAGACCCCGTTTCTGAAGAAGGTCACATTCACAGGCACTGGGATTAGAAGTGGCACAGAGCTTTTGGGGACACACCTTGGCCCTCCACGGCACCCTGACCCCATCCTCACACGCTCACGTGTTTCTTTCATTCTCCTGGGGATCTGTTCCCCTCGGTTGCAGTGGCCAGTCGGTGTTATTTCACGTTAGTTTCAGGCACACGCGCTGCAGTCAGACATCTATACGACAGGTGGGGTGTTACCCTGATCAGCCGAGCATGCACCTGGTGCTGCACATCATTGTCGCAGCGTCTCCGACTCTGTTCCCCGTGCTGACCTCACCTCCCCGACAGTTCTGCAACTGCCAATCTGTACGTCTTTATCCCCGCACCTTCTTCACACAGCCCCCAGCCCCCGTTCCGCCCGGCAGCCCTGGGCCTGTGTGTTCGCACGTACAGAGAGTGTGGGCCCGCGAGGGCCGAGGGCCGGAGCAGTCGATGTGCGTGTGGATTGGTTACAGTTGCCCCGTCTCTCCGTTTTCCCTGGAGGTGGAGGGCTTGTTCCCAGAATCCACTGCTGGGCACATGTTCTGTCTCCCCTAAGCCCCACCCGTACCCGGGCAGACCCCCTGCAGCGCAGAGGAGTAAGGCTGGGACAGCGACGAGGCTGTGGAGGGAGAGGCAGACGCAGACCCGCCTTGGCCTGCCGGGGGCTGGATGCCCAGGCTCCTCCCCAGGCTGCACGTCTGTGAGGGCTTCCTATGGCGTGCATGCTCGGAGTGTTGGCAGAAATACTGGGGCAATGGTTCTCAGAATTAAAGGACTTCCCACTTTGATTTCATTACGTTTTTCATTCTATTACATTAATATGTGCACATGTAACGACAAGAAAAAATATACACTTCTAATTCTAATACAATTACAAAACTAAAACCAATTTATAATTTCAATGCAAAAATTATAAAACAACAATTCAGATTAGCATTGATTTATTGTGATAACTGATGTTTTGTCAACAAAGAAAACCTCAATGAGTTTGCTTTGAACTGCCGATCTATTATCCTGATCAGCCAATTAATGTATTAGTGCAGCCCAGACATAAACCTGAGCCTTTCTGAAAAAGCACCTGCCAAACAGCCCTTCCTTGCGTGTTCACTGTGACACCTGCCACCGATGGAATGCCGGCAGCGGGCGTGTGCGAAGATTGCACCCAACAGTGCCCCTCGCACTGGCTCCAAAAGGAAGCGGGGTCCCTGGGCGTACTTGATCCAGCATGTGTTCTGTTTGTGTCCTGGACCACGACTCCGTTCTCCCCCACTGTTCTCTCCTCAGCCCACTGCAGAACCTGGGTTTGTGCCACGAGCATGCCACACTTACACACCAGGACCGTGGCCTCTGTCCGTTACTCACAGGCCCCTCAGATCGTAACGATGAAAAGGGTTTCTCATTGGATCTGCGATGCACCCTTATCTTGTGGACCTTTAAGAGAGAGGCAGTGTTGCCAATTAAAATAGAAAATGCCATCGATGATAAGATGTGAAAGTGTGACAAATGCATATGTTAGAATTAAAATCAATGGAGGCGACTGAACAAGGGTTTGTATGACTCTTACCGGCCAGGCGTTTTGCAGTGTTTATGCACCCCCGTCACTCATCTCCCAACATCCCGTGGGGAAATGCGTCCGCTGGAGCGGGCTTGCAGACGCTATGGTAATAAGCAACACCCGGGTCTCAGTGGTTTAACTCCGCAGATGTTTATTTCTCGCACATGTCAAGTCGTTTACGAAGGCTCAGGTTCCATCTGCGTCACCTCAAAATCAACTCCAGTTTTCAGATCACCCCGCTGGGGGAGGAAAACTCAGAGGACTGTGTGCTAGCTCTTCAATATTTCTCTACTAAATAACGTCATTATTCCATTATATCAATATGTGCCCAAATAATAACATCACTTCCACTGACATTTCAGTGGCCAGAGCGCTCTATGCGGCCACACCTAAGTTCAAGGGTACTCGTGCCTGGAAATAGTGGAGAAGAAGAAATCTTGCTGAAAGTGATGTTTGATGCCACAAGTAGAGTATATCCATTTCATAGTCAGGAAAACCGAGGTGTGGACAGGTCACACGGGGCAGTGCCAGGACTGGAATCCAGCCATGGTGGCTCTCGGGTCCCCACTCTTAACTCCCAGCCCAGGCTCGCCCTCTCTCAGACATGGGATGCCCCTCCCCCAGAGGGGTTCGTTTCGTGATGTCGAATGAAGATTACTAAATCACTGGCGAAAACAAACTGTTAGTATTTGAAATATCTGTCCTGATTGTAAATGAGCACTCCCAAGCAGAAATTTTCTTTTGAAAGCTGGTTAAAAAAACTCAGCGCAGGTTGAACTGGAAGCTAGTGGGGCTCTGACAGGAGGACATGGCGCTAAAAGGTGGCCAGGCATGTGCACCAGGCTGGTGCGTGCTGCACAGTTGTGTCCCCGGGCTTACGACCAGGGACAGGGATGCCGGCCCTGACGCTGCACAGCGGGACGCAGGGTGCCATCATCTGTGCGATCTGACGCAGGTGGCACATTATTTTTAAGTTTTTCGAAAAGGAAGACACCCAATAGCAAAATATGCTGACCAACGTTCTCACCCCCAGGGCTGAGAGGCGGTCTTCAGATCGAAACACACGACGAAGTTTCAAACCAGCCAAGGCCCAGAGAACCCGGCACCTCCCCCGTGACACCTGGCCAGGGTGGTTGTCTCCCTGTTTCCGCGGGCCACGTGGTATCACTGTTGTCATTAGGGCCGCAACGACACTTGCGATAGTTGCAGAGACTGGGACAGGGCGTGACCATGAAAACACAGAGTGCCGAAGCAGTTCTTCGCTGGCTGCGCACTCACCACTCTCTTATCGATGTCTTTTTACAGATTTGTCCAGTGGGGGTTCTGAATCGCTTCGGAAAATTCAGAGCCTTAAACTAACGACCTAGCGAAAATGACATACGTTAGCTATTTTCAGTAGTAAGGCTTTGGATATTGACGTTCAGCTATAATGTATTTATTTTTCTTCCAAACCCCATCAGTTACAAGTTTTTGAAAATAGCTGGTACCTGTAGAAAGGATGGATGGTGGGTGGGAGTGGGGGCAGGCTGGGGGCTGAGAGCCCCTCAGGAATGAGCTGCAGCAGGCTGGGCCCAGGGCTGTGGGGGTGCGGCGGGCTGTGGCAAAGGACGCTGTCTGCAGGCTGGTCGTTTGCGTCAGGTACAGTGAAGCCGGGAGAGGCCACTTCTGGGCACTTTCCATGTGCCTTATTGTCCTGGACCGTGCGAGCTAAGAATCTCCTCTCGTACCGTCGAGAAGACACTCAGTCACCCCATCAGGGGAGTCACCTCGCAGTCTGCGGAGGCGGACTGTGCTGCCCCGTGGGCTGCTTCTGACGGAAAAGAACATGCGTGCAGAGTAGATGGAGCCCCAACTTCCATGGTCAAGTCCAGCTGCTACTCTAGAGGAGTTCCGTGTGTCGGGGGGTTCAGGCAGAAGGAGGATTTGAATTCCCGGGCAGAGAGAATCACTGCGGATTGGCGCTTCCCTGGAGATTCAGACTTGACCCTGTTCCATGCAGACCAGGGTGCTGGGTGCCGGTGGGGTGCAGGAGGTGACTACTGCTGGGACAAATTTGGGAGGGGCACTAGGAGACACGCAGACACGGGCCCCGTGGGGCCAGCAAGCCTTGGCAGCCTCCCAGGCAGCAGCGTGAGAACTGCCCCTTCCCGAAACCCCACTTCTCATCAGGCCTCCGTCCTCCAGCACGATTAGCTCTGTTGCAGTAGGTGAGATGGGCCGATGGGAGGAGAGCGATGCTTCTGTGGGGCCCTGCCCAGAACAGTCAGCCTTTACTCGAGTGCTCGCCACGTGCCCATTTGCGCTGCCCCCGCCCATCTGAGTGTGCGAAGAGCCTGGGGCAGGTGCTGGCTTCACTCTTGTGTGTCCTCTGGGGGGACCTCGGCACAAAAGGTCCCCCGGACATCCAGTTGTTGCTCTCAAAAAGAACATGAATCTAAAGATAATGTTCGAAGTCTGATAGTTTTCCATAGAAAGTACTCTGGTTTGTCTTTGGTGTAAAAAGCAAGTTTGGTTCCTTTATGCTTCGTTCCCCTGTGGGGACGTGTGGGATACCCTGGGGACCTTGACTTCAGAAGGGTGGCAACCTAGAGAGGCCAGCGGGGCTGTGCCCTTGCGCAGCTGGGATGAGAGCTCGCATGAGGTGGTAGAGGGAGGGGCCCCGGGACTTCAGGAGAAGAGTGGCCCCTCCCAGCGAAGGTGACCCCTGTCCAGGCTGATCCACACAGAACGGTGGGACTTGAAGACTAGACGTGGGGCTGCGATTCTGTGGGTGGAGGTAAGTGTGGATTTGTGGGTGGTGGGCGTTCTCTCCGACCACGTGCTAGTCTTGGGAACACGGAATGAGATCTATGGCATAGATTTCTGGAACCATCCCCAGTGGCAACCCAAGGCTACTGTCAAGGCTACTGTCACCCAATTGGAGCTCTGCAGATTGTAAGGGCAGGTGAGGGGACAGCGGGGGGCAGGGACGTGTGGGCTGTGGACAGGTGGGACAGGCCGGTGCCCCCGGCAGAATGGTTACTGGGGGACCCAGCCCTCTGCACTGCAGGCGCAGCCGTGGGAGCCAGCGTGTGAATATTACACACTGACGTGGCCATGATTTCGCTCATTTTTCAGAGTGTAGGCAGGCTCTGGGTGGTCCGGTTCACTTGCACGAAGATGAGTCAGGTGAGTCTCAGCTTCGTGTTCCTCCCTGAAGCCAGTAGGTGGGCACTCAGGATCACGAGATGATTCCAGGCTGGATGAAGCTGCTATTATTCCTTACACATGAAGTGAGGGCAGCCCCTCCATCCCTGAAGAACTCAGACAGGAAGCAGAGGCCCCGGGAAGTCCCTGCACGTGGCGGCCGGCGGCAGCCGTCTGCAGGTCCTGGGTGTGCAGGAGGCTGGCTCGCAATCCAGATGCTTTTTTGCGGGAGTTTAACGTCCAGCAGGCTCGAGGTGTCTGAGAAGAGGGACTCCAGTCTTCAGTAATTTGTTGCTGCTTCTCTTCCCATTATAAATACATATTCTCACGAACCCCTAAGTGTGCATTTATGATGTTGTGCTCTTTCCTAAAGAGCATCCCCGAGATTGTGCAAGATTCAGGCCCCACCAAATATGAGCCTGTTCCTACTTGGAATTTTCGCTGGGGGATCGGCTGGGTGCACCTCTTGAAGTGCATTCCTTTTGCTCATTTCCCCCCTTTCTCCACACCACACCCTCTCTAACTGCAGCATGGAGCTGCAATGCAGTCCCTGAAGGGCCGGGCTGAGTGCTCTGTGCAGGGGAAGGGGAGGCGGCCAGCCTGCTGGGGGCTGGAAGGGTCGGCCTTGTTCTTCCCAGTCTCAGGCCCAGGGCTGGCCAGGCCCTGCGGTCTGTCTGCTGCACACATTTGGACATCGTCATGATGACTAGTCACCTCTCAGGGAGAGGCACCTGAACTCCAGGCCTTCATTGCTCTGCATCCCATCTGCAAGGACCTTATTGACAGGGAGCCACTGCAGACGCCTGGCATTCAGGGGCAGACACCCGTATCCGTGTGAACCCATCGCCTGCACCACAGCCGGCGAGGTGGCTGGGACTCTGTGGGTTGCGGGTGGGGAGATGGAGGCACAGAGAGGTGAAAGGACTTGCCGGCGTCTGTGCAACCAGATCAGTTCAGCACATTCTGAACTCCGTGGGGGAAGACCAAGCAGCCTTACAGCTTGGAAGGAGGCCCAGTCATTCCTGAGGCTTCCTGGGCAGCCAATACTGGGCTTCTCTTTGCCCGGGGGACGTTTCCATGGGGCCCAGCTGGACCCAGTTGGCTGGTCAGAGGCCTCAGCGCACAGGCAGTTCCAGGCTGGAACAACGTGTGGACTCGCAGGCTTGATTTGGACGAGGGAGCATAAAAAACTGTGTGGGTGTGTGCACATGGGCATGCCTCCGAGAACATTGTGTATGTATATGTGCGTGTGTGTGTACGTGTGAGCACATGTGCACATGCCCGTGGGTGCACAGCACCCTGGCTTGTGCATGCCCGTGAGCGCATAGTGCCTGCGTGAGCACGTGCGTGCTCGCCGCTTCTCCTTGACCCTGTTTGGGGCTGGGAGGAACACGGGCCCAGGAAGCATCTCGACTGAGATGTCAGCTTCTCTCCCCGACGGCTGGAGTGTGATAGATACATGGGTGGAGACGTGGCCGGGGAGAGCTAAGGGGACCAGGAAAAGCTATTCCTGCCGGAGTGCCATGCGCCCCAGCGACTGCTGCGAGACCAGGGTCGGGCGGAAAGTACAGGGAGGACATTTCTCGAAATCAAGTCACAGGCTGGAGACGTTGGTCCTGGGCCGAGGTCAGCAGTGGTTTAGCCCCATGCCCGCCGGTGGCTCAGCCAAGCTGCTGCATGGCACTGTGCTGAGCATACGGAAGCTGCACATTTCCTGGCTGGACTCCAGGTGTCCAAAAGCTAAATTGATGGGTCCTGCCAGGGAGGTGCTTGCTCATGGGAAATGGAAAGAATGAGAACTGTTTATTGTTCCTCGTTCCCTAGTCTAAGAGGGTTTTCTTCACAGACGAGACTAGGAGAGCACGGGATTCAGCGTGTTTCTCTGGCCTCTCCCTCCGGGGGAGACTCGAGCCACCTTGGGATGATCTGCTTTGTGGTTCCAGCCCGCTGGGCTCACCCACTCATTCAGCTGACTCTGTAAATGGCCTCATTTCTCCTGACATGGGGCAAGAGGCTGTAGTGGGTTTGTGTGGTGGTGATGCTGTCCTTCCCCCTGCACGGTGGGCTCTCCGTCTCTGTAGGGGGTGGGTTCCAGGACCCCCCAGGGGATGTCTGAGACCGTGGAGAATACCTAAGGTATATTATGTTTTTTCCTATACATGCATGCCCATGCTAAAGTTTAACTTATAGATCAGGCACAGGAAGAGATGAACAACAATAACTGGTAATTGAAGAAAACAATTGTGACAATATACGGTGATGAAAGTGATGTGAGTGTGGGCTAATGGACTGTGTCCATCTCTCCTCCTCTTGGGCAGACGTGTGGTGACACCATGTCCCATGATGAGATGAAGTGAGGGGGCAGCTCTGGGTGGGGGATTCGCATCCTGGCCGGCTGCCATGGCACAGCATGAGATTCTGCCATGCCGCTCAGAATGGTGCACGGTTTGAAATATCCGGATTGTTTATTTCCGGAATTTTCCATTTGATATTTTTGGACCTCAGTTGACTGTGGGTAACTGCAACCGTGGAAAGCAATATGGCAGATGAGGGGTGATGGCTCTGTCTGCATACAACCCCGGTGCATGCTCGAGTATACTTCCATATACTTCGTATCATCTCTAGGTTACTTGTAATACCCGATACAAGGCCACGGCTGTGGGAGCAGTTGTTACACTGTATTGTTTAGGGGATGATGACAAGAAAAAGTCTGTATGTGCTCTGTACAGACCCAACCATGGCGCATGTCAACAACAACGTAACTTTTTTCTGAGTATTTTGTGGTTGGTTGGATCTGAGGCTATAGAACCCTGGATACGGAGGGCGGCTGATGTCACTTGTCCTGAGTGCTGTAGCTGGACTTGAGGTGCAGCTTGGGGTCACCCCAGCTTCTTCTGTGAGCTGAAATACTGGTAGAAAACCACTGGGTCACGCCAGGCGGTGTGTCTTCTCACCCCAGGAGATGAGACATTGCCGCACTCCAGCCGGAAGAGGCCCTGTCCCCTGGCCTGGGCAGCTCGCTCTGCTGAGGGTCCAGGGACACAGGAGCACAGCAGGGGAGGAGCTGGAGTCCTGACATTTTCTACCTGCCGTGGCTTCTTCCTCTTCCTGGCAAAATAAATATCCTGAGATTACATGCTCGTGAGATTACATGTCCATGCACAGGAGCAGAAACTGGCAAATTTCCTATTAATTGGCCAATGTATATCACTGCCAAGATCATGGCCCCTGAGAGAGACCTTACTATGCCCAAAGCAGATGACCTAGTCTCATGTCAGGTGGCTTAGGGCACGAACCAAAAACAAACACAGAACTCCACTTTTCAAACTAAATGAGAATTTTCTGTGATGAAGACCTTTAGCACACCTTAAAACATACAGCTTAATGTTCCAAGAGTTGATCATTTTGTTAAAATTTGGCAACGTTAGGTAATTTTAAGTTACATTGAAAAACCTCCCTAAAACCTGGAGAAATCACGCAGTTTTATGACTTTAGAAACAGATTGGATGTTCTTCCTTTCATTCTTATTTATTCCTAACTCTTTATCTTCTTAGCTTCTGACCCATCAGTTTGGCGCCAGCTGGAGGGGTAGTGTTGAGGCTCAGAAAATACGGCCTTGTTGCATTACGAAGAGATTTCCATGTCTGTGCCTTGGAGGGAACTGAGATTCAATCAGGCAGGATTACAGCTAGTCACAAAATTATGTTGCTCCCTGACCTACAGACAAACAGGTTCACCGTCATAATCTTCCCATTTTCCACCCTTGCGATCTGCTGAGGTTACTCCGCCTCTTCCCCGTCTGCCCTGCCTCTGCTAAGGAACGTTCGTGGTTTGCGGAAATCACTCCAGCCTGAGGTTGTTAGCAGATTGCCCAGTTTACGGTGTCATTGTGTATTTGTCCTGAATAAGCAACCATGAGACTATAACAGTCACATAAAACCTCACCAAATGTTTGGACTTCATTTATCAAGAATTAGCATGCACCGAGGACTTAAAAAGCGCATTAAGTTTAAAGGCGAGAGACCTCAGGGCTGTGCCAACAGGGCTTGGCCGCCAACAGCTTTCAGTGAAATTGTGTTTCCCGGGGTCACCTTGCAGGGCGGTGCTTTTACAGACGGTTCGGGATCGGGATCGGTCTCCTGTCCTGCGGGCGTGCCTCCTCCTGCAGAGGGAGTTGAGTTAGCAGAACGGTGAAGAAAAAATGCTGGGGGTGCTCAGCACTTCCTTCTTTGATCAAGACCACTCTCCCTATCATCAGATGCCTAAGGTCCAGGGTGGGCGGAGGTGTATGTATGCATGTGTGTGAACATATATATAGTTTAAATGATGTGTTTTTATTTTATTTTGACGAAGCACACATGCCTGTGGTAAAACCTCCAGAACAGGAACAGGCACACACAATGGAAACCACGGTCTCCTTTCTCCGGAAGATGCCTGGCCTGCCAGAAGCAACCCCCCATGGTTTCTCACGCATTCTCCCCGAGAGAGCCCGTGCAGTCACCCGCTGGAACGCACACTTCGTTTTATGGAAATGGGGGTGTGCTGTGAATGCACGTGCATCCCGCTGTCTTGTGCACAAGTTGGGGCTGGGTTCCTTCCCTGGGGCACCTGCTGCATTTCTGGGTGGCTTCCTGGAATGTCGCTGCGGGGGGGGGACTTTTTAAAGCAGGAGGACGTCCTTTTGTCAGGATGCAGCTGCATGGCCTTCGGCCTACCATGACCAACAAGGCTGCAGGGACCTGTGTCCTTGCCCGAGTGGCTCTCCAGTCCCGATAAGACCTTCTCCCTGCAGGGTGTGCGGTCGGTGGAAGAGGGCTTCCGGTCAGGGGGACATCAGGACAGTGGACTCACTGTGGTCATCAGAATCAGATGGCACTTTCCTGGGATTCCCCGGCTCCACGCTGGAGCCTCTCCTTCATGTCACTCCTTTGTCTGCCTCCTCCGTGCCCCTCGCAGTGGTCTGCAGAGGCGGCTGGACCCAGGACTGTCTGCCAGTGAGAGTCCCAAACCTACACCCTGAAGCTCTAAACACGTTGTCTGTGTGTCTGGGGATAGTTTTGGCTGTCACCACATTGGAGCAGATGTGTCCCCAGCCTCTAGTGGGCAGACACTCCAGGGGTGACACGCAGTGCCCCACAGAGCATGGACGGCCTGTGCACATCGGGTTTGGACTGAGACCACCCGGGCAGGCTGGGGTCGGGCGTGGCGGGGGCCTGGGGTGGAAGGAAGCTGGGCTGACGTCCGTGGGCCCCAGTCTCAGTCTTCAGTCACCACATGAGACGTGGTCACCACCAGGACCAGAGGCCTTTCGGTTCTTGGGGACAGTGCTTGCCTTGGGCAGAGGGAGATGACAGCAGGCTGGCGGGGGGCTGGGGGGCAGGGGTGGTGAAAGTGTGTGTTTGTCACCTGTCCCGAAGCACTTTATTTCCTGACAGGGGCATCTAAGCTCCAGTCACGGAGCGCACAGGGCTGTGGAGGAGTCCGAGGGGACGGTGGGGTTCAGGCAGCCTGCGCTCCCCAAGGGCCTCCCTCCTCCCGGGCCTCCTGTATGGAAAGGACAGAGAGAGCAGATGGCTCACCACAGTGAAAATTGTTCTCACTTGCTCCCGAAGCCAAAAAAAAAATTCTTATTCATTCTTTTTTAACTCCTCCCCTTCTCTCTGCTTTGTTTCTGTTATCAGAGGTGTTATTTTATGAGGACTTTGGGAGCCCGGAGCACGGGCTCCCATCCCAGCTCTGCTAAGACTGTGGACTTAGAATGTGCCGAAGGCAGCCGCCCAGCTCTGGTTACTCACCTAAAAGTCAGCCGACCCCTCTGGCCTGTCTTGCTGTGTTTCTGATGAGCCGGAGTGAGCTTTCCTTACACGTGATTGGCATTGGTCCACAGCTGTGCCAGGCCGCACGTGGGCTGTGGGTGGGAAGAACTGAGCAGAGCTGGAACGGGGAAGTGCGTTTTTCAGGAACTTACGATGTGAGCCGGTTGGAACCGTGGTCTGCGGCATCTCCACTGCAGTAGGTCACTGATTCTGACTGCTGGTGCCCCACCTCCAGCTGCGGTGGAGGGGGAAGTGACTTTGGCGGTGGCACCTGCTGGGAGTGGTGGAAGATAGAAGGTACATTCGTCGTCCTATGGGAGTGTGCTCACCTGCCACACTCGTTCTGTCAGAAGAGGCATGAGAGAGATCTGCTCCGTTAGTTCAGGACTGCTGGTTCTCAGGGACCGGCGGGTGGAGCAGTGAAGTGAGCTGACAGTAGATAGCCGGGCCAGAACCACGGGGACCCACTCCTGCTCTCCCCAGGCCTGGGGGGCCCAGGCCTCGAGCCCCTCTGTGGGGCAGGGAGCAGCCAGCAGGTGGGGTTTGCAAGGCAGGGTCCACACTCCCTCCGTAGTGGCTGCCAGCGACAAAATGGCGTCAAATACACCCATTCCCTGTGTTTTGATCGGGGCGGGGGGTGGTGATGTGCAGCCAGACCATGGGTCTGGGGAGGGCTGGCCGAGCCACTGGTAACCGCCAACCACTGACTACCCGCTTGGGGCTGGGGATCCCTGCCAGGGTGTCAGGAGGGTTAATCAACTCCTTGGGTCTGCACTCAGCACCACCCTGAGAAGAGAGGATATGGGCTCTATACTCCTCCTGGGCTCCCCGTTCCCTCTGTGACTCCTGCGACCCATGGTCAAGGACCTCCCCAGCCCGCCTGCTCTGGCCCCTGGCAGGCTCACCTTCTGCCCTGCTTCTGCCCTGGGCCCCCTCCCCACACCCGAGCAGCGTGGGGATGCTGACCCTCAGGCCGCTCCTCCCCCATGTCTACCAGCCCCTGCACTTCCCCCCCACCTGTTAACTCCACATTTCTGACTTTGCCTCGTTCTCTTAATAAGGCTGCTGAGTTAATCACGCAGGTAGAGCGGTGTGTCCACCCCCCATGCTCCCCTATGGGGTGTGGTTAAGACGTCTTACCTGACTAGACTCCACCCAGGGAGCTGATTTTGATGCAATCCATTGACCTTGCTCAGATTTCTCCAGTTTTACACACACACAAGTGTGTGTGTGCATTTACTTCTGTCAAAGGGGAGGGCCAGGGTCCTTGTGAGGACCCATCCTGGGTCCAGACCCAGGTGGTTGTCACGCCAATCAGCACTGTGACAAAATCTCACGTGTAATAGTTTCACACTTCTCGTAATTACGTCTCCTTCAGGACGCCGAAGGCTCTGGGGCATGTCGTAATTGCTTAATAAATATTCATCACAAACAGAGGCATTAACAAACACACTACTCCTGAGAGAAACAGCAGTGAGTCCGGAGACGTGAGCAGGTTCTCAGAAGCTCCGTCTCCTCTGAGCGGCCGTGTGCAGCCGAAGTCGCCGCCCCCCGCCCCGCCCGGCAGCAGACAGCCAAGTGTGGGGACTGGCTTTGTGCGCCCCCGCCCCCCACAAGGAAGTCACCACACTCACTGCGCCTGGCGTCCTCCTCTATCGAGTGACCAAGTTGGGGTGACTGTCTCTACGGCCCCTTCCAGATTTCAAACCTCTAAGTCTAGAAAGTGTGACATCTTCAAGATTGTAAGTCTGGCCTCCTCCCGTTGAAACCTTTTGGTCTGGTTGGAGTTTATCTGTTCAGAGTTTGTTTCATCTTCAGGCGTTGAACCATGGGAGAAAAATAATCTTCTACTTGATTTCTTACCAACTCAGAGGCAACACGAAAGGTCTTATTTGCACGAAGATTCGACAGCAGAGTCCCCAGGGGGAGACCCGGGGACACTGGGAGACGGGGAGGTCTGGGCTAGGGCAGCGCACTGCTCCTGCTACGCCTACTGCGAGGCTCTGGGGTGTCTCCCTTTCCCGGCCTCTAGCAGAGCAGGTCCTGCCTCATGGAGCACTGGTGATCCCTGCTGCAGGGAAACTCTGCCAGGGTCCGAGGCCTGCAGCCTGGGCGCCAGTCCCTCTTGTGCACTCTCTCTGTGAGCCGAGCAGCCTGCCGGGGCTGCCCTCCTTTCAGGGACTGGTGTGGCCCGTCTATCTGAAGCGCCCCTCCTCCCTGAACGTGGACCAGAAAGAGACGACAGGAGAGGAGAGAGAAGCCCACCCCTGGTCGGGAGTGGGTGGGCAGCCCGGAGCACGGGCTCCCATCCCAGCTCTGCTCTGCTGGGTGACTGAGGGCGGCCCCCACCCCTCTCTCGCCTCCGTTCCTCAGTCCCCACTGAGGCTTTGCACAGTGGGGACCCTGACGTATCCCATCTCTGGCTGTGGGGATGGCTCACTTCATTAACAGGCACAGGGCGTGACGTGGAGCCTTACCCATCCACGTGCTCAACAAATGCCCCCTCTCGTCACTCTGCTTCTCTCTTCACCCCTAACTCGGCTTCCGTCCCTGGAAACACAAGGCACCCTTGGGCACACAGCCTGTGCAGTTGAAAGTGTGGGGCAGGACTTTGGGGAAGCTGGCCCAGTAGATTCTATCTCACCCTGAGGCCCCCACAGGGCCCAGCAGTCCATGCAAAGCCTCTGAGCTGGGCCCTGACAAGGATGCCCCGCCCCTAGAGCTGAAGCGTGGGACAACTCCGAAGGCCTGGAGCCCCAGCAAAGGGCTGGCCTGAGAGCTCTGAGGAGTGTCCCAGACTATCTGGGGAGGGGACTGGAAGTACGTTCCTTCAGGCAGGGAAATTAATGGGATTTTAGAAGCCCCATTGCAGCGGGGAGAGACCCCATTCTCCCAGACCAGCCTTGTAAATGTGCGGGTTGCACCCATGCATTGAAATTCTCTGAATAGGGTTTTTATAACTCAGGTCTTTGTAGTCACTGCCTGAAATCAATGCATTTTCTGATTTTAGTTTCACTCTGATGGGATTTAAAAAACACAGCTCTGTGTACTCTTGCTGGCTGAATTGCAGAAGTAATTTCTCATACAGTTCCATTCTGAAACTTGGTAGATGCCCACTCGGTGGACGGGAAGCAATTTATCAATTCCCGTTGGCTTCCGCGGCCAGCTGGACGAGTGCTTCCATTACCAGGGAAGGCGTAGGGTTCGCTCGTTCCCAGGGGGAACGGGTTTCGTGGAGCAGAGGGTCCCTCGAGCCTGAGCCTGGGCCCTGGTCAGCCAGGGTCTTCCATCGGGCAGGACATGCTGGCCAGTCCCACCCGCAGCCTGCTGCTGGGAAGGCCCCCGGAAGGAAGAATGTCTCAGTGGGAACCTGGTGACTGCCCCATGTATCTGCACACAGAAACTTCCGAGAGAAAGCATCTTGTGTGCCGGAAGCCTTTGCCAAAAGGCCGTGCATGAATATCAGTGTGTTTCCCGGGACTCGGAAATGCGAACTTGGGGCCTCGCCTCTTTCCTCCCTCGCAGGTCCTACGTCTTTGTTCTTCCGTGCATGTCCCCTTTAATGCGAATCTGTGGGGTGCCCGGGTCCCTGTCAGGGAGAACCCTGATGCTGCTGGGTTTGCCTGGAAGGCAACCTGGGCCCTGTGGCTCCCCCGGGGCTCCCCTGGGGCAGGGCTCTGAGGGACGAGTGCCGAGCAGAAGCTCTCAGGTTGGTCCTTCCCTCTGAGGAAGCCGGGAGGACACAAACGTTTGCTGACACACAGAGAGGCCTGGGCGCAGCCTCTCCTGGCCATGTGGTTCGTGCTTCTTTGCACAGAGAGGAGGGCTGACGGCTATTCTGAGAGAGAGTTTTGGTGGAGAATTGTACTGGTTACCAGATTTCAGTAGAATTAGCTTGTTGTTGTCAATGGGATGGGGGTGGGATGGAATGTACAACCCAAGGTGACGCAATGAGGAGGCGTTAGCATAGGCCCCCGGACAGGGGCAGCTCCCTGTGTCCCCTTGTGCACGTGCCCAGGCTGTCCCCGCATTAAAAACAGTGTCCTCTGGGCCCCGGCCGGGCAGTTTGGATGGTTAGAGCATTATCCCGATACACCAAGGTTGTGACAAGAAGCAAGCAATAAATACACAAATAAGTAGAACAACAAATCAGTCTCTCTCTCTCTCTCTCTCTCCCTTCCTCTCTCCCTCTAAAAATCAATAGATAAGAATTAAAAGAAAAGAAGCAGTGTTGTCTGGTGTACCCAGGCTGGGGCGAAGCCGGGCGTCAGCTGCTCATGGCCGCAGTCGATGGATGCTGCGGCTGTCAGGTTGATGGATTTGTCTGTTTCCCCGGCTTTTCTCGGGCACAGCATGTCTGGGAGCTGCCGGGAGTCTGGCTGGGGCGTGAGGAGAGAGCGGTGGGCAGGCCTGCCTGCCCGTCCCCGGTGACGGGCGACCACAGCCAACTGGAAGCACAGAGTGGACGTGCATCACGCTGACACCCGAGCTGACTGCCTTGGGAAGGACGGTGTCCCGTGGGGGCAAGGCCGAAGGCATTCATGATGTTCTCGCTGACTGTGGACAGGAAGAGGTCCAGAACTTCCTGGGGCTCAGACATCAGAGCCGTTTGCTCGGGGAGGAAGGAGTCAGGGGAGCTTTCATTCCCCCAGAGCCAGTCTGTTCCCAATGGTCCAGGGCAGACTCAGCCTAGGTGCCCCAGGACTATTTCGGGAGACAGACCAGGGAAAGCCCAGGAGACAGAAGCAGCTTATGAAGTTGTCCACAACCAGCATTTGTCAGGCCAGGCCAAGGCCTTACAAACAGGAAGCTGCTCGCTGGCTCAGCAGTGAGCCCCTGCAGGAGGGGTCTGGTGGGGGCCAAGGGGGGGATGGGCAGTGGTCTAGAGCAGGTCCGCGTGAGCTCACCGATGCCTGCTGCTGGGCACTGGCTGCGCCGGTCCCGTGGTGCTCTTGTTCCACGTGCTCTTCTGCCCCAAAGACCCTTCACGAAGCACAGCCGGCACCCAGAGTTCACCCCCTCCTGGGGAACCGTCGGTGCTGGCAGTCCTGCCTGCATTTCAGTTTGTGTCCAGTGGTTCGAGATCACGAGTCAGGGCTGGTGAGCTTCCTGTGTCCCCTGTGCAGCCCTGCACGGCACACCCGTCTGCCTTCAGACAAGGGAATGCGGCCACTACGTCCGATATCAGTGGCAACAAGCAGGTCTGTGGTTTTAACTATAATTAAGGGAGATAGAGAGGTTGCTTGTAGGCTGTGCCGTTCCAGACTTGTGGATTTTTTCAAGTCTGTTCCAAGAATCGTAAGTTGTCTTTCTGGCCGGCTTTCCGACCACGGGAGCTCATCGATGCTAGTGGGTGGACAGAGGACGTCGAGGCCCCCACAAGGTGAGGGGAGGCGGGAGGGACTCACACAGCAGCGTGGTGGCAGACCGTGCACATGATCTGCAGTGTTAAAATCGGTGCCGCTTCTCTGTCTCCAATCCCGTGGCTGGAGCCTCGACCGCAGGAACTGCCTTCTTTTAAACCCCCAGTTCTAGGCCTAGTGTCTGCCACGGATTCTAGCTGACACTCAGGAATGATTGGGTTACGTGCCACTGCAAATACAACCTGCCAGGCAAATGCCCGTCTGTGACTCTTCATGAACTCACTGTTCACTCAGCTTACATCTCGGGCAGAAACAAGCGGTCATGCAGTCCGTGTGTCTTAGACAGCCGCAGTGCACGGTGCTGTGTTTGATTCTGTGTGGGGGACAAGTGAACCAAATATTGGGGCCTTGGCTAAGTTGCTTCACCTTCCTTGAATTCCAGTGTCCGTGC
Source organism: Tonatia bakeri (assembly GCA_004024845.1). NCBI lineage: Eukaryota > Metazoa > Chordata > Mammalia > Chiroptera > Phyllostomidae > Tonatia > Tonatia bakeri. The sequence continues at coordinate 74,917 of PVIA01001452.1, read as the reverse complement.
CTGGAAAATGGGTATGAGAGTGGGTGGGGGTTCGTGTCGAGGGTGCTGCCTTCCGATGGCCCCAGAACTTCGAGGGCCCTCTGCTGCCCCAGGCACCACCACTGAGGCAGACACCAGCTGGCCCCAGGGCAGTGACCTTGGAGTTCAAGGCACCTTCAGTGTGTATATGTGGGGGAACCCTCCTCACTGGAGCCACAGTTGGGCAGGACCAAGGCCGTGCTGCCATGAGCCCCTCCTCTTAGTGTATTTCCACTTTGCTCCTTCCTCCTCTTGACCTAAGTCTTCGACAGCCATTCTTAGGGTGGAGCAAGGTGGGGTCCAGGGTTCCTGGGTCATACTCCAAACTGCCCCACCACCTCCAGGTGGCTTCTCCGCCCCTCCAGCTAAAGGACTTGTAGCACCCAGGCAGGCTCTCCAGTGCCCCCCAGACTCCTGCATGTCACATTTCTAGCATGGGGACACAGAGTGGGCAGTTCTAGTGTTTTAAATAAATGGCAACACCCAGTGTCTTGGGCATGTGGCGGGGAGGGGAAAGGGCTGCACGTCACGGGAGAGCCTCACAGGGTGCCGTGCACGCAGATGGGTGTGGATTCAGTCTCATTGGACATCTTCATTAACAACCTGGAAGTGGGGTGTAAACACAACCTTAATTATATGCCTGAGTACTAAATCGGGGGTGTTCCAACAGACAGACACATCACTTTCTCATCTCCTCAGGGCTCAGAGCTCACCCTGCAGTGGGTCTGTGGCCCACTGAATGTGGGGCATTGCTTGGCCGACGTGCTCTTTGCTCAAGTTGTAGCTGGCATTCTGGTTGGCTTTCCTCACGTGTGTGTTCTTACCCTGGGTGCCTTTTTGTGTATGTCAGTTTCAGAATGAGGTCTCTTCCTGTTTGTATCCTGAGGACCCACCTGGAGAGGAAATGATTTTGAAGGAGTGAGGGTGTGGGAAGCCGGGACAGAACCCCAGACACAGGAGTGGGGGCCGGCTGCCTCCATGGCTCCAGATGGTCCTCGAACCTGACCCTGGGGGCACTTTTGCATTTCCTTAGATATCACCTGTTCCCTGGTAAGTGTCGCACAGATTTCCCTCCGAGGAGGAGCTTGGGAGAGCTCAGCACCCTCTTTATGCCTATGGTGTAGATTGGAACCAGGAGGCCTGGGTTTTAACCCTTGTTCTGTGTTTTTCTGAGGGAGTCGCTTATCCTCAGTGACTTAGTTCCTCCATCCGTGGTGTCAGGAGAACTAAATGGAGTGATGGTCTTGAAAGGACTCTGTGGAAGGTAAGACCACCCAGAGTTGGTATGACATTGGATTAATTCCTCAGGAATGAGGTGCCCACCCCGTGCATTGTAGAAAGCACTCCGAATGATCACCAGCATAGCGGCCAAGAACATTTGGAAATATGGATGGGAAATTCAATCTGGAGAAATGCTAGTAAATACTTGGGGACAAAAGAAAATTGGCAGGGCTCTGAGTTGGCAAAATTAATCAAACTATTTCTGAAATGCTTGGGTTCAACAAACTGCGCCGAGTTTGCCAAGCACCTTTTCTTACAAATTTTGGATCCTTTGTTTGTTTCAGCTAAAACATGATCCATAAGCTTCTGATTCATTTACACTTAATTTGCTAAAAGGCTATTTGTTAGCAGCAATCAGCTGTTCCAGGAACCTGCTGGGCCCACTGCAAAGTTGCTTTCCAGATCTCTTTCTTCAGACACTTCACCAGCGCAGCACACGAGGACGTCTGGGGGTGCTTAAACATTATTCCCTCAAAATCCGTCTTGAAATTTTTTGAATATATGCATATTCCTTGAAAAAGTATCATTCTTGGATTGCATATAAATGCTGGGTATACGATTTGCTGCTTCCTCCTGCAGATCGCCTCTCCCCCTCTCGGCAGGTGGTGCCTCCTTCAGCCCGGAGGGGCGGCCTCTCTCTCTGCTCCTCCTCCTTGCTCCTGAAAGGCTCTTCCCACGTGGCCAGCTAGCTCCCCGTGACTCCACTGGAGGGGAAAACTTCATCTTGTTGGATTGTATGCTTCCTCAAGATGTTTGTTTGTTTTTTATCGTGGTAAAATATGCATGCATGAAATTCATTCACCATTTTACCCATTTTTAAGGGTGCGGTTCAGTGACACTCACACACGGATGTCGTGGTGCCGACGCCACCGCCGCCCATCTGTCGTCAGAGCTTTTCCACCTCCCCGAGCTCAGCACTCGTTAAACACCAACGTGCCCCGCCTGGCCCCCCAGCCTGGCCATCTGCAATGCCTTCTGTGCCACGCTTTCTGCTTCCTCTGTGGTGGGATAAACACCTCGAGAACTTCTGTCTGAGCCTTGCAAGAGTGTAGCTGCAGTGACGATGTTCCTGTCAACTCTGGGCCACCTCATCTCAGGCAGCTGGCGGTTGCTCGAGGTGACAGGAGACATGGAGTGTTAGACGTGCCGTCCCGGTGCCTGCTTCCTCACGGCCTGTCCTCCGGAGGTCCTGCATCCCCACAGGCCCCATGATGACTGAGCACCGGCCGTCCTGCCCACACACAGATAGGGGCCAGGCCAGCCGTGTCCTGTGACTGTGGCACTGGCTTGGCAGGTGAACTGGAGCCACCAGGCTCTTCTCCTGGGAATTTGGACACCAAGTATCTGCTCCTGCTGCTGAGAATCTGAGGTGAACATTCCAGGAGACTGTGAGTTTGCTTGTGCCACAGACTGGGTGGATTAAGTAATAGAACGTCCTGTGCTCACAATTGTGGAGGTGGCCAGGGGCTGGTGGGGGGTCCCCACGGGCCTCTCCTTGGTGAGAGAGTCATCTTCTCCTCGGGCCCCCCGTAGCCTCCCTCCCAGGCTCGGCTGTGTCCTCACCTCTCCTGATGCTGACCCCATCATGGTGGATCTCACCTGACCCAATCACCTCATGACACTTCACCCTCTCTTTGAGGACCGAGTCCCCAAAGAAGGTCCTGTCCTGGGGCCTGGGAGTTAGGACTTCGGCACAGGAAGAGCCACATTTGGGGCAGCATATCCAACTCGAAACAGAAACTCTGACTTCAGTGCCATTCTGGGTGCTGAGAACTCTCGGGATGCCAGTGGTTGAAAGGAGAGTGGAGCCCACTCAGAAAGCAGACAGAGATGCTATGCGTGGGGGGCCGTGAGACCCCTAAGGGAGACCTGCTTCTGTGCCCGAGAGTTTTCTGGGGCTAGTTCCAGATGATTCCATCTCCTTGAAGAGTTTTGTGAAGGTCCCTCTTCATGGCACCAGAGGGGCCCTAACATGTACAGCTATAGGGGAGCCGTAGCTGAGGCAGATTGGAGAAGTGATCGTATTTGGTCCATAGGAATGTGCTAAGTTGGCTGTTTTATCACGCAGCTCAGCGTGCCGGGAGACTGGTGGAGATTAGTCCAAAAATATCGGGTGTCCCCAGATGTCCTGGCATAATTTGCGTTTGCTATGCTTCGGGATCATGGTGATTAGCACTGTTTGCTGAGGGCTCCAAAATAATTCCCCTTCTATCCATTTTTTCTCAAATGTAGTCTTTCAGCCAAACAGAGTGGTCCTCACCCCATGTTTGTTAAAAAGGTTAGGGAAAATGTCATCCAACCCACAGCCTGGAAAGGAGCTCGGAGCAGCTGGCGGGAGCTCGGCGGGCCTTTCCCACAGTCCAGAGCAAACAGACTGTGTGCTTGCCTGTGCTTGAGCTGCCAGCCCTGTGCCCCGGGGGGCCGAGGGCTGGTCCCACCAGCGAGGCCCAGCTGGGTGCCTCTGTCCCCCTTCCCCTCCCTGGCCATGTCCGGCACTCTGTCTTGCTCGTGCTCCTGGCTGTCTTGCTCTTGCAGAACAGCCTTGTCTCTTTGTCTTGACCACCTTTGAGACCGTCTGTCAGAGTTGAAAAGGAGGAGCAACCAGTGAGAAAGACCTACACGGGAAACTTGTACAGCAGTTAAATGTGGCGTTGCTTTCCAGAATACACAGTATTCTGACAGTAGAACAACACCCGGACGAGAGAGGCACGTCTTCAGGCAACTCCTCCATTCGTAACGGGCGTATTCGCAGTGCGCACTGTCTGGGCGGGCCTGGTGACGCTGCCTGCCTGGCAAGTGCGTTTTTCTCAAAGATGGTTCAAAGGTGAACGTCCGTCTGGCCCTGCCCGAATTTCGTGTGTGTGTATACCAACAACGTCCCACGGATGGACGTTTCGCAAACCATGGCCACTGGCAGGATTTAAATCAGCTGCGTTGAGTCTTGTCCACAGCGGACACAAGATTCATTTAAAAGTAGGGTGACTAAGCTGGGTTTATCTATTATTAATTAATGAACTTTGACTAGGAAACTTGGTTTTGTTAGTTGTTTTGACAGAACAAAATTAAAAGTTTGTGTTTTCTGAGTAGACATTATTTTCTAGGGAAAAGCCAACCTGAAATTTTAAATAGTCCAGAGACAGCCTTTTAAATGAATAATTAGGTAACTATATGCAGATATTTAGTATATGGTATAAGCATGAAGTTGTGCTTTGATCAAAGACTGTTTAGAATATCATTTTTATATAAATTTAATCTCATTTGGAAAACCAAGAAAACCTTTTAAAATCATGCAGAGTTGCCCATTTCAACTGCTGGATTAAAAACTTCATTTCCTAGCTGCTATGATATTTTTAGCTAGTTTGTCCTTGCTCTACACGAATTTTTTGCAATCTTTTGTTTTCCTTGGTGAAGTGTTCTTTTTAGATGCTCAGTCACTCTAAGTTTCTTTCTGTAAATTAAAAAAAATTAAATTAGTTGACACACAATATTATGTTAGTTTCAAATGTACAACCCAATGATTAGACACTATATAACTTACCAAGTAATCTCCCCCATAAATCCAGTGTTTATCTGATACTGTACATAGTTATTAAACTGTTATTGACTGTATTCCCTCTGCTGTACTTTACATCCTGGTGACTCTTCTGTAACTACCAATGTACTCCTTAATTCCTTCACTTTTTTAATCCAGGTTGACAGAGACTCAGATATGGTACCTGCCTGTGGGCTCTGTGGCTCTGTTTGGAGAGGGCCCGGAAAGGGAACAATGGCCCCTACCAGCACTTCTGTCTGGGAGAAGGCTGCCTCCAGCTCTTGCTTGGATGCCGGATGCTTCGGTTCCTTCCCGAATGTCCCTGCTACCCCAGCACTGGAGCTCAGAGTGAGCCAGTGAGTCTGACTAAGTCCTTGCAGGCCAGTTAGGAGGGGTGCCTGGGACTCCAGGAGCCTCCTTCGCACTCAGCCACAATCCCCTGGTTTTTGCAGCCAGAAATTATGGGGACTTCTCTTCCGGCACTGGAACCCTGGGCTGCAGGGCCTGTGTGTGGCTGGGACCCCTGGTTCCTCAGGCGGGGACCCCCACAGGTGAGATGTTCTTCCCAATTCTCCCAGTTTTTATCTGCTACACATGGACGTGGAGCCAACCTCGTGGCTCTGGGTCTCCACCCTCTCACCAGCCTCGATGTGGCTCTACCTTATATCCTTAGTTGTGGGACTTTTGTCCGGCTAGATATCAGGTGGTTCTCAGTGATGGTTGTTCTGTAGTTTATCTGTGATTTGATGTGGTTATGCAAGGTGGCGAGCACCAGGTTTACCTGCGTCACCATCCTGACTGGAAGCTCTAAGCCTGTCTTTTACATGGGCTCCATGGTGTGGGCATTTTCCAAGGCTTCTAATTTGAGAGTAGGTCCTTTGCGGGGTGGGGGGTGGGCACTCGAGGATGGTGAGCTTACCCTTTGGAAGGTGTGTACTTTTTTGTGGCCAATGAGGGCTGGGAAGTTGGGGTGCGGTGCTACCTAGGGAATGAGCACCGCCTGTTGCTTGAGTGGCCTCTGCAAGGACACGTTATGACAACTCACGTGGTGAGGTGCTTGCAGAACTCCGAGGTGGCTGCCATCAGCCATGGGGACACTTGCTAGGCCTGCTCTTTCTGCCTCCTGTTTTCACTGCCGCTGGCTCTCTTTGGCCCAGTGCTGCCTTTTCTGATTGGTTCCCGGGTGTGCCTGAAGGTGGAAGGAAGAGAAGGCACACACAAGCGACACCTCCCTCTGTGGACTCGGGCCTTGGGTCTCGATGCAGAGCACCTGGCTGGAATCTCCGCTCTACCCCCCTTAGTGGTACAGCTGGGGCCGCTTCATGGACCCTCGGTTCCTAGGACCCCTGGGTGCGCACAATGTCTTATAAGCTGTCTCAAACCACAGGGATGCTATTGGTGCCTGGGGAGGGGGGTAGGGGACCCTCTCCTTCTGAGCCCAAATGGTGTTTATTCAAAGGGTCAGACACCCTGGAAGACCCACAGGTGTTCCCGGGGGCTCTCTGTACACGAAGACCGGCAGTGCACCCTGGAGACAAATTCGTTCAAGGAAAAACTGTGGGAGACAGGAGTGTCACCAGGACAATGGTGAATGAAGACAGGAGACAGGAGGGAGGGAATCCTGCATGCGGGCTTGCTGTTACCTTCTCTGTTTAGAGAACTTGCAACCAGGTAGGGAACACGAATTCTACACGAGTGAAAGGTGACTCGGCTCACTCTGACATTCAGACAGGGTAGCTCCGTGTGGGAGGTGGCCTTGTCCCTGGAGCAGAGCAGGGCGCACCCTGCGGACTTTCTGTTTAACACTCACACCATTTCATTTATGGCCCTATCCCGATTCTTGGTGTCCATTTAACACTCACACCATTTCATTCATGGGTCCCCCCGCCCTGATTCTTGCTGTATATTTGACACTCACACGATCGAAGAACAGGCTGGAGAGGCCTCTTGGGATGGGCTCTGTTCCCATTGCACTTACATCTCTCATTGAGGGATGCTAATTCTCCCAGCATCCCCTCCTCCATCTCTGACTCCTCTGGAGTCTGAAGGGAAGCTGATCTGCCCTCACCTACCAGCTATGGCAGCCCCCATGTGGCACCGGAACAGTCCCGCGGTAATGGCAGTCCCCCAAACCCACCTCCACCTGCACGTCGCTCCCTTTCTCTCCCATCAGGACTCCTCCATGGATAATTGTCTGATGTCTGGGTCCCCCTGTCTGCCTCCCAGGCCCAGACTTCCCTGCAGCTTATCCACGCTGGGTGTTATCTGGGCCTGAGGTTTGGACAACAAACCAGGGAAGGGAAACAGAAACTCTTCCGCTCCTTTCTGTGTACCTGCTCCTCCAGGGGTGCAGGCGGGTCACTTAACTTACGGAGGGCCCCTGTGTGCAAGGGGACAGGCATGTGGAGGAGACAAGTGTCAGGCCCTTGCCGTCCTCTGACCTGGGCCGGCGTCTGACTCCCCAGGTCTGGGCTCCTAAGAAGCTACGGCTAGTTTCCTGCGGGAGTGACCCCTTTCCTTCACGGTTGCCCAGGGCTTCCCCTCTCCTACCACACAGCACACACATTGACACAGTTTGAGGATCTGTTCGAGGGTTTTCATGGCTCCAGCAACCCCCAGCACCTCAGGCCGGATCGCGCAGCCTCCCCCAGTGGCACCTGGCTGGCTGTGATCCCTTTGGCTCCCGCATGCCTCCTGAGTGGCCACAAAGAACAGAGAGCACAGGCAGAGTGCCCTCAGTGGAGTGGCGCCCCAAGAGGGGTAGCAGGATGACACCCCCGCCACTGAAATGTTTGTGCATCTGAATCCTTCAGTGCAGTAAACACGAGGCGCAGGGACGTGAACCTGTCACGTCGGGCAGACACCTGCTCGGCGGAACACTGGCAGGATTTTCTCTCCTTGAGTTCCTATTAATTTAAATCGGAAACTAAAGTTCACTGTGTCTTTCTTTGGCTGCTGACATTTTCCACTTCACACATTGTCAACCTCATTTAACGTGTTGCTACTTGGCGGCAGCCACCTCTGTGGGGGAACCGCATGCCCCAAACAGCACAGCTTTCCTTTCTGCCTGGGCTACTCCTCCCCCTCCCCCGCCCTTCTCTCAGGTCCTGGTCCCACCCTCCCCCATCCCCTTCCCCACACCCTCCCCTTCCCGCCCCCTCTCCTTCTCTCTGTGGACGCCAGCCCCTGTCTGTCTGTTCTTCTGGGTGTTCCCAAGAACTCAGACGTTGAGAGCGCCCAGCACGGAAGTTAACTTCAACAATAGTCTGCACCCTGAGCTCAGCATCCCGAGCTCTCCCTGGAAGTCAGGACAGAAAGGCCGTTGTAAGACTAAACCAGAGGCAGGGTGGTCATAACCCACCCAGAGAAGGGCAACTGAGAGCCTGGGTGACGTTCTGATGTTCAGGAACATGTAGTCAGTCTGGAGAGCTGGTTTAAAAATTCGGATTTCTGGCTTCCTTGTGAATATCAGTTCCTCTGCCTTCCTTTCGGTGGGAAATGAGGGTGCTGGCCTTTGCTGGCTCTGGCTCCCTGACATGCTGATCCCCAGCAGGCTTCCTTCACCCCGTGGTAGACTTTTGGGATTCCAGCTGTGTGTCCTGCTCCCAAGTTCAGTGCCGCTGGGGCCACCCCTGCATGCCACCTTTGTGTGGAATCTAGAGACAGAGGCCTATTTTATCATCTGCCAGAAAGTTAGGTGTGGCCTCTGTATAGTTCTCATAAGAATAATTCCCCGGAAGTATCTTCTCAAATATGATAAAATGAGCTTTAGGGAGAAGTCTGGGTTTTCTTCATGAAGTCAAATAACCATATTTGGTTATATCAATAACCAAATAACCAAGAGCAGGATTGTTTAAACTCAGCAACATGCACTGGTCAGTAGTGACCTCCTGCCATGTGGCAGACACCAGAGCTCTGTGCCCTCAGTCATAAGAACTCAAGTTTCAGCCCTGGCTGGCGTAGCTCAGTGGATTGAGTGCGGGCTGTGAACCAGGCACCGCAGGTTCGATTCCCAGTCAGGGCACATGCCTAGGTTGCAGGCCATGTCCCCCAGCAACCACACATTGATGTTTCTCTCTCTCTCCCTTCCCTCTCTAAAAATAAATAAAATCTTAAAAAAAAAAAAGAGCTCTGTCTCCCTCACTACCTCACCCCAAGCCCGAGTGAGGACTAGGGGGTTTCTTCCAGCACAGGCCAGAAGGAGGCAGGGTGGGCACCCAGGATGTGGCAAGGCCAGGAGTGAGGCAGAGCAGAGAGTGTGGGGCACAGAGAGGTGGTTAGAGGACACAGAGGAGAAAAGGGCTGGGTTACAAATGAGGGGAGTCAGGCAGGAGCCAGATCACATGGGGCCCACAACTGTTTGAGGGAGTTTGGAAAGGTTGTCAGAGGAAGAAGACGGGAGAAGGCAAGAAGGGGAGGAGCAGAGCAGGAGAGAATGACCCCAAAGTCAGCAAGTTTTAATGAGGGAGTGAGGCAGCAACAGTTGAGAAGCAGCAGCAGAACGAAGACCACCTTTCACCTCACCTGTGGCAGAATGGGCTCCCCCACTGGGGTGGGGGAAGGCTGCAGGTAGGACTAGAAGGTGGAAGAAAACAGCTTCGGAGCCAGACAGACCTGGATGTAATTGATTGGTTTTTGGAAAAATCCTTAATTTCTCTGAGCCCTGATTTACTTATTTGAAAATGAGGAAAATGCAGGCACGTCTCGATTTATTGTACTTCACTTTATTGCTCTTTCTCTCTTCACAGATATATATTTTTAACCAGTTGACAGTTTGTAGCAACCCTGCACCAATTAAGTCTGTGTGCATCATATTTCTAACACTTGCCCATTTCGTATCTGTGTTACATTTTAGTAATTCTCATGATATTTCAAAAGTTTTCATCATTATTGTATTTGTCATGGTGATCTGTGATCAGCGATCTTTGATGGCACTATTGCAGTTGCTTTGGGGGCACCGTGAACTCCACTCATATACGGCAGCAAACTTGGCTGATGAAGGTCATGTGTGTTCTGACGCTTCAGTCAACTGGCTCTTCCCCCATCTCTCTCCCACTCCTCAGCCTCCCTGTCCCCTGAGACATGACAGCATGGACATGAGGCCAACTCATGGCCCTACAATGGCCTCTAAGCATTCAAGTGAAAGGGAGAATCACACATCTCCCGCTTTAAATTGAAAGCTAGAAATGATTAAGATCAGTGAGGAAGGCACGTCAAAAGGCAAGATAAGCCAAAGGCTGGGCCTCATGAACCAAACAGGTATCCGGGTTATGAATGCAACAGAAAAATTCTTGAAGGAAATTGTGTTACTGCAGTGAACACATGAGTAAGAAAGTGAGGCGGCCTTATGACCGACGTGAAGAATGTTTGAGTCTTTGTAGATAGGAGAACAAGGCAGCCACGACATTCCCTCACGTCAGAACCCAATCCAGAGCAAGGCCCTGACTGTCCCCAATTCTGTGAAGGCTGAGAGAGGTGAGGCAGCTGCAAAAGAAGAGTCTGAAGCTAAAAGAGGTGGGTTCAAGTGCTTTAAGGAAAGAAGCCATCTTTATAACACAGCAAATACTGATGTAGAAGTGGCAGCAAGTTGCCCAGAAGGCCTAGCTCAGGTAAATCAATGAAGGCGGCAACACCCAATAAGATTTCAGTGCAGACAAAAGAGCCTTGTCCTGGAAGAGGCTGACACCTAGGAGTCTCATAGCCAGAGAGGAGAAGTAAGTTCTGGCTTCTGAGCTTCAAAGGACAGGCTGACTCTCTAGTGAGGGGCTAATGCGGCTGTGACATCAAGGGGAAGCCAGTGCTCACATAGCAAGTTTCATTCTTGTTGTAACGTGTAAGAATTTTCTTCCTGTTGAAGTGTATGTCACCTTTTGTTTATCCATTTGTCTGTTGATATGGACTCAGGCTGCCTACACTTTTTTGTTGTTGGAATAATGCTTCTGTGAACATGATATATGAACAGCTCTTCAAGACCTGGCTTATAATTCTTTCATATGGACAAGGGTATATGCTCAGAAGTAGAATTGCTGGATCATATGGTAATTTTATTTTTAATTTTTTGAGGAACCACCATGCTGGTTTTCATAGAGGCTAAACTGCTTTACAGTCCCCCCAACAGTGTACAATAATCCCAGTTTCTCCACATCATCGCCAACACTATGTATGTATGTATGTGTGTATTTATCTATCTACCTATTTATTTATTTTTGATAGCAGCCATCCTGATAGGTGTAGGGGGGTATCTTATTGTGGTTTTGATTTACATTTTCCTAACGATGAGTGATGTTGTGCATCTTTTTATGAGCTCATTGGTTATCTGTGTGTCCCTTTTTGGAGAAATGTTCATTTCTCCAAAAGCCCCCTGCCCATTTCTAGCATTTGTTAGCAGTATTTGAAGAGATTGGTCACCTCTTTCTTTCTTCCAGTTGGCTTCCTTGACCCCAGACGCTCTCCTTTCCCCATTTCTCTGGCCACTTCTCTCCAGCCTGCTCTTCTGGCTCATCCTTGTACCAATCAGGCTTTTGCATCTTTTGCTGCCCCACTGATTTTTCCCTCAGGTCTTCTTTCCTTCCACTCTGGTCCTGCAGGGAGATCTCAGCCCTGCTCATGCCTGTTGCCATCCACAAGCCCCACTGATATTCCAGTGGACTTGGAGTTTAGATTTTTACACCAACAAACTTCTCTGAATTCGCGGTGTATATTGTCTGATTGCCCACTTCACCATTTCCACTTGCATATCTTAAAGGTCCTTGATCGTGTTCAAAACTGAACCTGCAATCTGCTCCACAGAATTATTCTTCCTCCTGGCTTTTCTTCCTTAGTAAAAGGTACCATTATCTTTCTTATCCCCGGTAACCTCAGAATTATGACATCTATCTCTTCCTCTTGAGTCTTGAGGATTTCAAGTCCTAAATACAGTGAATAACTCTTACATATATCCCCACTTTCTTGTATATCTATCCGTCCTTATTGTCATCACACATGTCCGACTCTGTTAGTGCTATCTAACTCAACTCCCTTATTTACCCTTTCAGTTTCTAGGCTTCGTGCATAGCGACCTTTAACACAGACATTGGATTGTCCTTATCCATTCTCTCAGCGGCTTTTGTGGGCTTCCTTATGCTCTAAGAATACCACCCAGGGATGTCTCCCGCCACAGGGTGGGACTGCAGGGGAGACCAGAGAGGGAGGGCACTGAGCTCCGGAGAGCTTCACCTTGAAGTTCTGGAGAGTGGGAACGCCCAGGGGAAACTGAGGCTGGGAAGGCGGGAGGAAGACTAGGGAAGGAAATGAAAGCTAATGTGAAAGTGCTCCAAAGGGGGGAGCTGCCGACTCACACGAGGCTGAGCTGTGCAGAAAAGAGGGAACGGGGAAAAGCTCAGGGTGAGCTGAGGAAAGATACGGGGCATGGAAGTGAAGAGAGTTCTTTACAGTTTTGCTCTAAAGCAGAATTAAGTTGTGTATTAGTTTGCTGGGACTGATGCATCAAAATACCACAGACTGGGTGGCTGAAACAAGAGATTAATTTCCCCATAGTTCTGGAGTCTGGAGTCTGATTCTGATTTCAGAACCAGCAGGGTGTGTTGCTCTTGAGGCCTCTCTCCTTGGCTCGGAGATGTTGTCTCCTCCCTGTGTCCTCACGTGGTCTCCTCTCTGTACCCGTCTGTGCCCAGATTTCTTTTTCTTAGAAGGATACCAGTCATATGGGATTAGGGCCCACTTTACTGGCCGCATTTCAACTTAATCACCTCTTTAAAGGCCTTATCTTCAAATGCAATCCCATTTTCAGGCATTGGGGATTAGAAGTTTAACACAGGACTTTATCAGCTAATAACAGATGGGGAGTGGCATATAGAGGCATTTTGCCACACTTTGGATCCTTCTACATAAAAATGCAGGGACCAACTTGGCTTTTATTCTAAGTTACCCGCCTCTCTTTTCCTAGTGACCCCTCAATCTTTCCTCTTTGTTGGTCCTTTAGATAACATTTGTCTGATCTTTCCACTGATGGTCGCTTCTTGCTGAGTCCCCTAGCTTTCTATAGCACATTGTAGTTTTATTTGACAGCACTCACCAGCTTGTGGTCTTTTGCTTCTGTGTCTTGGATCAGGTCTTTCTCCTTCCTGGACCGCAGGCTCCAGGATGGCAGGGTCATCACGTGTTTTGCTCACTACAGTAACCTATGGATCCAGCACAATGCCTGGCACATGGGGGTGCAGAATAAATATCTGGGACATAAATGATTGATTGAAGGAAAAAACCGAACATGCTCCCTGGTAAACATTTACTTTAATTTTTCAGACTTCAAAAAGTTTATTCCAGAGCTTCAGTGACTCAAGCAAATAAACAGAAAAAGGTGCAGGTAGGGTAGGGATCAGGAGCACTGGTAACAGGAGTTGGAAACAGAAGCACATCTGTCAGCTTCCTGCACGTTATGAGACGCGTCTCTTATTGAGCCCTTTATGTATTTGAAAGGTTTGGTCATATAGTTTCCTCTTTCCCAACCTGTTCTATAAAGATACACAAAAATACTTTAACTGCGAGAGAGGTACACATTTGAATTTTCATTCCTGTTTAGTTGTCTAGAAATACTAGCTCCACCAAAGGGGTTTGGAGTCAGGTCTGTGACATCGGGCACCGGCTTTGCTCTCTGGCGGGGCTCATCCCTGGCTGGCTGCTGCAGGCCCAGTTAGCCCCTCCTGTTCTTCCTGCCTTGAACCCCCCAGGTGGTGGCATTTGGAGATGGGGCCTTTGGGAGGTGATCAGGGTTAGATGAGGTCATGAGGGTGGGGCCCCACGATGAAATTAGTGCCCTTTGAAGATGAGGAAGCAACACCAGAGAACACGTCCTCTCTTTCTCCACCGGGTGGGGACAAAATGAGATGCGGTCTTCAGGCCAGGAACAGAGCTCTCACCAGAATCGGACTACGCTGGCATCCTGACCATATACTTGCAGCCTCCAGAACTGTGACAAAATAGATCTCGTTTGTTTAAGCTTTCCAGGATGTGATATTCTGTGATGGGAGCCCGAGCTGTCTGGTGTAATATGTCTTCTGAAAGTGATAATTTTACATGGTGGTAATTCACTAAAGACAGGAAAGGGTTTGTGCACTAAATATTTGGTATAGGGCTCCGCAGGGCTCAGTCTCTGCTTGGCCAGTCAAAAATGTCAAATCAAGTGCAAGAAAGCAGTGAAGAGTAACCAATATCTTCCCCAATCTCTCAAGGAACCAGCAAAAGAAGAAGCACAATCCTATTTCACCAGAAAAATAAAAACAAAACAAAACAAAACAAATCCCATCTCTGGTCTCTCCCAACATTGTCTGCATGGGTGGCAGCTCTGCCTCTCCACACTCGCTTTACTCCCCTCTCTGTCCTGGAAACTGGACTCTCCCGCCCTTGCCAAAGTGAGCTTTAGAGTCTGACTTGTGGATCTGAGCGACCCTCCACTCAATTTTCCTCTAGCGTTGCTCCACGGAGACTGGGTGCTGCTGTTCGAGCCCGCAGATGATCCCGAACAAGAGATTGTGCCAACTCCCTGCGGCAGTAGCATCCCTCAGCCTCTGGGCTCTCCATCCCTGCGGACTCCCGGATTCCAGCCCAGTGACGAGCTCCCACCAAGACCCGAAGCTCAGTTTTCTCTGCTCCGTGCTGTGGCACGTTCTGTGACTTTCTCAGGTTCATAGAAGCGATCCAGCTGTTGGAGCAGCTTCGGAACTGGCTTGACGTCAAGTCCTTCTGCGGGTGCCAAGCTTCCTAAGGACCTGGTGGGTGGATCTATGAGGACCTCCCGTGAGTCCAAGTGTATCTCCATCACCCCCTCTGACTTTCAGGAAGACCAGGAAAACGGGTGTCCAGGGGTTGAGGGAAATAACACTTGGTTTCATCATTGAGAGGAAGGTTTTAGACGTTCCTCTTCAGGGAACTTACACACCACCATACGCATCTGGTACTATGTGTGAAAGAAACATTGAACCCCAATCAGTATATATTTTTTTCAAGTTGTAGCACTAAGCTCTCCGTGGTCCCCACCGTGACTGTGGCAGACTTTACTACCATGTGAAAATACTAACCGTTTCAGTTCTCGTCTCCTTGCCAGAAACAGGAAGACTACCTGTCTCCGCCCACTTTGTGGTTTTGTGGGAGAACCATGTGTGGTTCGCCATGTTTCCTCCCGTCTTGGCTTTGTGTTTTGATGGCGGCGCCACAGATGGAAGAAACCTGGAATCCCGCACCCTTCTTGTAGGAGAGTTGTCCTGCATCAGAATACACCAGGCTTTGTGGGAGTAGAAGACTTTGTTCTGTGAGGCTCTGAACATTTGGAGCCACTTGCTACAAAGCATAACCCAAGCTCTCCTGACTGGTGGAATATTATCCAACTTTCGGGTGTTTTGCTGAGGACTGACATGCCTTGGATCTGGCCACTTCCACTCCTTTCCATCATCCTCCTCCCAGGGATCCTGTGCTGGTGGTCAAAGTACACTCTCGGCCGGGCACAGGGCAACAATGGGAAAGCGGAGTGCTGCCCCACACTTGCACCTGGCTTTAGAACAGCAAGCCCAGAAAATAATGTAGGAAACATTACCCAAGTATAACTGGGCGCCGCAGGGCCATTATTTTCTCATTAGGAACTCAAATAAACACAACTTAGTATACAAATGGAATTTAAAGTAATTCAGATATTGAACTTCATTTATCAAGGAAATATCAGGGGGTGGGGTGGGGGGGAAGTGGAGAGTACATTCTAAGTGCACTAAAAGAAAGCTCTTAAACTTTTCCTCCCTTTTCTGCCACTTTCGACATCTTTCACAAGGAGAACAGCTGCACCCTGAGAGCTGTCTGTCAGTGTCCCCCCCGCCCCTCCACGCGCCACACTGCAGGACATGTGCCAGCGCGTCATCTCACTCAGAGGGGCTGACCCTTCTTTCCTCTGCCTTCCTGTCTCATTTTCCTCCCACCAGCTGCCCCTTCCAACAGAAGAAGGAGAGGCTATGTATACTCACATACATTAATCATTTCTGCCTCTGTTGTACATGAAGACAAGTATCAAATTACTATGCAAAACTAGTGTGAATATATTAGCTCGAACAGGAAAATTCAAATTTTGGGCAGATCACCGTAGCTCAGAACTTGGACCTCACCTTCCCCCCGCCCCCCTCCAAGATTTATTACTTTCTAGCAGTGTGAATTAAGAAGCAAATTAACCCTTCTGAACATTAGTAATTACATTGTAAAATAAAATTAATAATATGACCTATTCCACAGGATTATGATGAGATTTTAATGAAATAGATAATCCATGCAAAGTAGGGCAGCACTTGACCCCTAGTAAGCGCTCCATAATATTAACTCTCTCGCGCTCTCCCCATGCCTTCTCTGAGCCACGCCCACCATGTTTTACTCTCCTCTGACACTTGGGAAACACTCAATTACATTCATTCACCCCATCCTCATAGCAACTGTAACCTAGGGTTTATGGTATTCATTTTGTAAATGTGGATATGGAGAAAGAAATAGAACTAAAAAATGAGACATAGGGAAAAAGAGCAATGAAGTCATCCAGGATTAACTTCCCTCATTTTAATTGTTTTTTTTTTTTTGAGTTGAGCAGGTAAACGTTTTCTGCCTCTACTTTCCCTGCAAATTTTGGTGAACAATTCTATGTTACCCAGTCAGACTAGAAATCTAGTTCGAAGGTCTGTGATCCTTTGCAGACTAACATGAAACAATCTGGCAGAATAAAGTGCAGATGGGTGTGGTCCAACCAACCCTTTGAACTGGATTGATGGAATGAGAATTTCTAAACATCTTTCTGACTTACAGATGACGAGCGTATTAGTTTGTTCCCGTTGCCATAACAGAACACCAGAGACTGGTTGGTTTAAACCTCAGAACATTATTTGGCCATATTTCTGGAGGCTGGAAGGCCAAGAGCAAGGTCCGGGCGGGTGGATGCCCTCTGAGGCAGCTCTCCTGGGTCGCCCCTCTCCACACACTCAGCTCTCTGTTGAGCATCCTGCATCTCTCGCCGCCGAATCTTCTTATTTTCTCTCTGTCTATATCGTAATCTCCTTTGCTTATAAGCTCATCCTAATGACCTCACATGAACTTATTCACCTCTTTAAAGATTTTATTTCCAAATACAGTCATGTTCTAAAGAACTGAAAATTAGAGCTTCAGTATATAAATTTCGGGGAACACCATTTAGCCATAACATCCATAGGGTACAAATATATTTTGACAACTGACAGATGTGTGAACATTTCGATGTGTAAAGAAATTCATTGTTTTTCATTCAAAAGACTCTGCAGAAGTTTAATAAACACCAGTGTGAACTTGAGTCACGTCCCGGGAGATTGCAAATCACTGGCCACGTGGGCTGTCTTAGGAAGCTGTGGAAACTGAAGCTTATTAATGTCCATTTTGGTTACGATTTAATAAGAAGCCGATGATGCTTCGATAGCTCATAAAATCAACTCAGGAAGTCAGACTAGTGATGACTTCTTTTTCTGAGTTGAATGTTGTAAGAATGACTTGAGAGGGAAACTAATAATGCTGAAAACGGAAAAAGGGCATTTTCGAAACCCAATTCAAAGAAGCGGCAGTAGTCCTGTGTTCAAGGAGAAAACGTTTCAGTCTACCACATATCCTAAGGCCAGGGCATTGGAAAGTGCTTTGGCCTCAATATGTCCAACGATTGACATCATCTTTGTAAGGACCTATTAGAAACTTTAAAAAGTCCTCAAGCTATTTTATTGCTATAGGGCACTGTTTCACAGTGGTATCAGCTATTTTGGGTTGGATATTTTTGGCTCCTACCTTCCTCTTTGAAAGCAAAAACCCCAGGAACTTAAATTGTTTTGAAAAGCAGAGGGTCCCCGGTGGGGTGGCCGACGGTGAGGACGAGTCTGGCTCCCGCTACTCCTCCGTCGGCAGGTGTAGGCCAGAATGAAGGCCCAGGTGGGGATGGTCACACGGCTCTGTTTCTCCTTATCTGATCATTTCGCTTTCTTGGGAAGGTCGTTAGTCTCAGAGTTCAGCGCACTCCAGTGAAGGGGTGAGAGCTGCTGGGATGAAGGGTGGATGCCAGCCCGTGCCTCTGCTCTCGTGGCTGGAGAGTGGGCCTTGGAGGGGCGAGCTCAGCTCGCCCTTGAAGCAGAAGCCCACCACTGAGGGCAGAGAGGGCCGCATGTCTTTGGCTCTTCCTGGACCCTGAAAGTACCATTTGAATTCTTGACTATTTAAGACGATCTAACCAGACAAGATTTGCGAGGTCATTAATACTGTTGAGAGTCACCTGTGGTTCTGGTGGACATAGTCTTTCCTTTGAAGATAGCAGCCAGGTTAGTCCAGTTCTGGGAATTTGAAAGTTATTTTAACCTTTTCTGTAGTGATTTTATAATAAATAGCAATAGTAAAAGTAAAGGACTCTAAAAATAATACTCACATTCAATGCATCTCCATAAGTCTTACACTAGTTGGCATCGCCACCTCCTGACTCTGTGGGCCCAGCCCCCTCCTTCATCCCCCTGGCCCCTGACGGACATCTCTCTGTCCATGCCTTGGGGTGTTATCTGTGCTTGGGAAGCCGGGACGCTTTCCCTGACTTCTCCTCTGTTCCTCAGTCTCATGTGATCTAAGCCTTGGAGCACTGGGTTGCCTACACTGGATGATGTACACTCAAAGCATCATAGATACAGAAAACCTACGTGCTCTTCTAGATTACGTTTAAGACAGCCTTTAGCTTTAACATTTCCAAAATCCAGTGTCTCATCTCCATGGTGCACCTTGGTTTATCCCATAAATGCGATAGAACCCTCTCATCCATTCTTCTATCAAGGAAGCTTTAGTGTTCTTTGACTATTCCTTGGGCCTTTCTGTCTCTCATATGCTGCGTATTTCCTTGTTTTCCATAGTTTAAGGCAATGGAAACCTTAAAGCATTGCTAAAATAAGTGAATATCCAGTATCTGAGCAGGTGGAGCATGTGGCACGCCCCGCTATTTGAGAGTGTGTGAAGTGTGTTCCAAAATCTTCCTCATTTCTGTTTTACCCTGTACTAGGTAAGCAACTATTTTTGCCCTTCTTTCATCATTGTCTTTTTTCGGGGGCCCCCCGAGACTTGTGGCCAGACATGACGGAGGAGGTTCTCTGAATGAGAGCCTGCAGCCCGGCCCGTTTCCCCGGGAGGGGCCGCTTTCTCTTTACAACCCAAACAACCACACCAGAAGAAAATCTCCCCCATGTTCCTGGCCTATGAACAGCATGCCTTCCTTGGGTCACTTCCTGACACCTCCCCAGGCTGTTTGGGTTTCTGCAAACATCTTTATTGGCTCCAGGAAGGGTGGGTTGCGATTGTTCAAGGAGTCGACTGAAGTCTGTCTCAGGGGCCAGCAGTTCCTTCAGGAAGTGGGGCCAGAAAGCTCAGTGTCTCCAGGGGGAGTGAGGCTAGGAGCTCGAGGAAGAGGGAAGAGAGGGCGGCCCCTGGCACCAAGGTGCAGCTGTGCAAAGGTTTGCTGAAGCATTTGCGTACATGTCTCCAACAGGCTTGTTCACGCACAGCCATCTGGAGTGGTAGCTGCACCCTGCTCAGCCAGCCTGTGGCCCACTCGCTGTCCCTGGGACTTTCAGGCTAGCAAGATGCAAAAGCCGCTTGTCCAGGCTGCCATGGGCACATCCCACATCAGTAGGAAATGACCCAGCTTTTCTCTGGTTAAGGGTTGGGGCAGACCCTTGGTTCTGGGGGCGACCAACCTGGAGCTGGTGAGCTGGGTTGGCTAGCCCTCATGTAGCAAACTGCCCAAAACCCAGATCTGTTCCCTGAGCCTCAGAGTCACTCAGAAACTGCAGCTCCAACTGGGGAAGGGCAGTGGCCTGGGAGGTCCTGCTGAGTCCTTGGTGGTGACAAGGGCACTGAGAGGGTAGGTGCTGGGCCCAGCTGCATTTCCTTCACTCAGGGGGATGGGAAGGTGTGTCTTGGGGCCCTCGGGTTCATGTAGGGCTGGAGGAAGAACAGCTGCTAGGGTGCCACACAGGGTCTCTGGAGGAGGGACACAGCTCAGGACGGGGACTTGACTCTCCGAGTTTCCGGCTGAGGCCTGCAGGTGCGCTGACTGTCTGCTTCTCACCGCAGGCAGTTATGCACGCAATTGGTGAATTGGGCTAAAAGGCTAAAGGTGGTGCTGAATTTTGCTGATTTATAAGGACTTTAATATCATACTTGAGTAAACCTCATTCTATCTGGTTTCACAGGTTTGCTTTTCGCTAGAACATTAGTAAAAAGTGAGTCTGGCATTCACCTATGGTTTCTGTTCTTATCAAGTTTGGTTTGCAATTTTTATTGCTGTGTAGTAATTATATTCCCCTTTAACGTTTTGCTACTCCCCCTTGCCCCCCGACTTTATTCTGCGTTTTTAGAGAACAAGAGAATCTTTCCTACCTAGGTTAATTCAATTAACATTTTAAAAAATCCTCTTCCAGACCAGGGAATAAAAGGAACCCAGGAAACGGAGTCAGTGTTTTGTCTTTATGTCACCACTCGGTCACTGTGTGACATTCAGTGGGTCACTCGATCTCACGGCTCTCAATATTGTCACCGATTTGCTGGGGGTAGAAGCGTGAGTCCGCTGCTCCAGGAAGTCGTGCTGACCAAGTGAGGTAATGGGTAAGCACTTCGCAAATCCTGATGCCGATGACTAGGACTAAGTCTCGAGAACAGGTTTTTATTGAAAATGCTTTCTAAACCTAAGGCTCTTGTAAGGGTAATGCGTGTTACAGGTTTTCGCTCATGCCACCGTGCATCGCACCATGTCCTGGGCTCAGCAACAGTGGTGTTCCGTGGCGCTTTGAAAACACTGGTGGGCAAACGAAAACGCTGGTGGGGCATTTGTTACATTCCAAAGGGTCGGATAAACCCGCTGACATTCCTGCCTCTCCCCAGAACGAGTTTGTTTGCCTTAGAGAACAAGAGTCTCTCTCCCTCCTCTGTCGGGAGAGGAGGGGCGTGGCCAGGTCAGTCCTGTGAGCTCTGACCCCATTACCCTAGAGCTCTGGTCCTAGCCCACAGTACGGACCTCTCACACTCAGACTGATGCCTGGCCCTCATGGCCCAGCCCCATGGGGATCTGGGGCGTGGGAAACCGCTGCAAATAGTCAGCAGCTCATTAAAAGTCTGCCTCTCACCCCAGCCTCATGTTTCCTATCAGGACGAATGAATAAATGAATACAGAAGTCTATAAAAAAGAGCCCTGGTTGGTGTGGCTCAGTGGATTGAGCACCAGCCTGCGAACCAAAGGGTCACCAGTTTAATTCCCAGTTTGGGCACATGCCTGGGTTGCAGGTCAGGTCCCCAGAAGGGGGTATGTGAGACACAACCACACATTGATGTTTCTCTCCCTCTCCTCTTCCCTCCCTTCCTCTCTCTCTAAAAATAAATAAATAAGATATTTTAAAAGAGTCTATAAAAAGAAAGATAGGTATAAAAATGTAAAAGTAATGCATTATTACATTTCTTAGAGCTATACCTATGTGCTAAAACTTGAGAAAGCTATAAAAGTATGTAATCTGTGTGTGTGTGTGTGTGTGTGTGTATTATCAGAACCACAGAATTCAGGACGGTGCTACTTTAGGGGGAAACAAAGGGCACAGTGCACATGAACCACACGGAGAATAAAAAATGTTGGTCATGTTTTTTAATTTGGTGGAGGTTGCCCATGTGATTGTTTTATTATTACCCTGCTTCGTGATTTCCATGTACTTTGTATTCTTCATAGCTGTCAAATATGACAGCACTTTAACTTCACATTTCAGTTTATTCTGATGGGGACGTAAGCTTTTTACTGGATTATGTGTACTTATTCATACATTAAATTGTCTTCATTTCCAGGAACTCAGACCCTACTATTTTATAAAAACTGTCTTCATTAGACTTCTTTAAATAATCTTATTATATATACATGGATCCAACAGAAGTAATGCCTGCTTGAGTGTGGTTGGTAGGGTAATATTATGGGTGTAATGATTTATAGTTTTAATGTGAACATTTCACCTAAAACATCACATGGTATGCTTGAGTGTGATGTTGTTATGTTACAGAATTACATGCTTATGATTTTGTAATAAACAAGGGGCACTATATGTGCTGGACCCTGTAGTTGACTCTATGAATGTGATTTTACATAATTAAGACATAAAATTAAATTGAAAAAACCTGGGAATTAAAAGTTAACCTCAATTAGTAGTTGGAGGTATATCTACCAAATATTTAGTTGTTGGCATAACCACAAAACAGGAATTATTTAAAGTGATTTAAAATATAGTAATTCAACTTCTGTCTCCAATGCACATTCACACAAAGATGATGAAAATAACTTTTTGATTTAATCTTTATTGTATCTTTTTACTGGGCAAACAGAATTTTTAAAAATCATAAGCTGTTTTCAGGCATCGTATTGCTGGTTGTAGTGCTGATATTGTAATGCAGAGATTGCTCTGTGTGATGTGAATAAAATAGGTGGACAATTGTGTGATATCCTATTATTCCTGTTATCACTGAGAACAAAGAGAATTGTAGTGAAAAAAGAAGACATGAGAAAGAATGAGTAAAACAAAAACCCCGGGCCCCTGAATTCGATTTAGGATATCATTATGAAATCATGATGGGTTTTATGTTAAAAAAGCATTTCCTTCTGGCTCTGTTCACTGAAGAGGCCTGGAAACAATGTCCATTCAACAACAAGGAGCACCTCCAGAGCCCCGAGGGTGGTCTCTAAACACCATCCCCTTTAAAAGACATCGAGGATCCTTGAAAAGAAGGCTGGTTCCGGGTGAGGGAAGGAAATAAATACACAAGATGAACTTCTACCATCGAAGTCGATAACCATGTTGTCAAAAGAACTAAGGAGCTAACTTGCCGAAGGTCCACCAGAGAAATATTGGTTGTTTTATGTGTTGATACTGGTAATACCTGCAATGAAGTGTTATATATTAAATGTATTGATATGAAGGAGTTTATAGTGCTGCAAAAAAAAAAAAAAAAAAGGAATCAAACAGTGGTGATTCATTGGTTACCAATGGAAGATGCTAGTAAGCCAAACTTTTATTTAAAAAAAAAGTAAATAACCCCAGATGACCAAACATTTAAACTGTGCCTTGGGTACCCAAATTATAGATGAGCGAAAAATTTATGGGGGTGTTCTAACTAATTCTGTTTACAAGTCGGAAATGTTTAGCTGGGGGCTTTACTGATCTTGGCTGTGCCTGGCTGAGCAATTCTTTTCATTTCAGCTTGACTTGCTTTTATGGGTATTGGCTGGCTGTCAGCTGACCCTACATGGCCTTGGAAGGGACAGCCAGGATGACCACAGCCCTCTCCTTCAGCCTGCTGCTCAAACACGCTCTCGTGGGTGGAGCAGGGGAGCAGCAGTGGCCCCAGCCGGACAGCCATTTTCAAGGAGCCTTTGCATGTGTCACATTTACTCACATCCCATGGGGGTGGGGGCCAGGAAGGCCACGGCAGTTCCCTGTGGGGTGGGACATGGCGGGGGGGAAGGGTGCGATCTTCGTGCTAAAGTAGGAGAGTGGGCAGGATTAGAGATGAGGTAAGACTTGACCATTGAATTTGACCTATGGATTGGTCATCGTTGAAGCTGAGCTGTGAAGATTCACTACACTACTCTGCCCACTCTTGCGTGTGCTCGCAGTTTTCTCTGATAGGAAGGTACATTTATAAGAGCCCAGTGTCTGCATTCGGGAAGGACAGAAGAGGGTTTCTTGAGACTTTGTGGTGACCGCAGTGGTCTCCAGTGTGCTTTTCTTGCTCTTGTTGGGCCGAACCAGGTCTAATGAGACCAGTGGGGGGCCGGACTGCTCCTGGGGAGGTGGCAGGTCCCGAACATCTTGGTGTTTCTGCTGTCTCTGGGTTTGACACCACAGTTCTGCCCCCATGTACCAGCCTCGGTAGAAAAGCTCTTCCTACCCATGCTTGCCTTTCTTATGAAGTATAAACAAGAGAGAAATGGTGTCTTTTATATGTCACATATTTTATGGCTAGACACAAAGATTTGTTAATTGTTTGAGATATGATAATTTCAACCTACTAGTTTGAGAATCTCCTCCTCTCTCTCTCCCCTTTCCTTCCTTTCATGACTATACTTAAGGAAATATTTATTCAACTTCTCCGAGGGCCAGGCACTGTGCTAAGTACTAGTGATAAAAGGGTGAACAGAAACACAGATCTGCCCCAAGTCACAATTTATAATTTCAAGTTCAAATGCATAATGCAAGCAAGGCACTCTGTTGTGGTTTAGATCCATCCGGACACTCTCTCATGATGTTTAAATAGCAACATTTCTCTTCTTTAACAACGAAAATCCGGGGCAGCCACATTCTGTAAATTGAAACCTTCAATTATGCTGTATTTCCAAACCTTCATATTTCAAGTCGCAAATCTAAAATTCTCTTGAAGATACTTTTTATAGCCAGGCCTCTACAGATTACTTATTTTGAGTGTGTTGAGCAGTTCGCATCGGGTGAGCTAGTTTGCACTCAGAACCCAAGAGAGGCAGGGCTGCTGATGTTCGTTTTTCTGAGGCCACGTGAAAATGACTATATTGCTTCATTAATGCCATTTCATTCTAAATTTGCTGTATACTTTCTGCTTGTCTTGCCCAGAAAATCTTGCTCTGTGGCCTTCCTCTCAATGTATGGTGTCCTTGCGAGTAGAGCTGCCATGGCCGGAAGTGATGAAGTGTGTCTGACATGAACAGCCTGCCTGTATACTTGGGTTTGCCCTGTTAATTCCCCACCAAACCTACTTGAGTCCTTAAGGCATCATGAACCTTGGAGAATTCGAGAGAACCGGTCCGGGACAGCGGCACCCCGTGTGGTAGGTCCAGTTGGACAAGAGGTGCTTGCTCATCTTTGGAATGTAGCTGGGCCCCCGCCAATTCCATAAGGCGCCTCGTTAGAATAAAAACCCTCTTATCACCGACAAAGTTGTTTTTCTCGGTCACTGCCCACAGTAATTCATTCGTAACAGCCAGTAGCTGCTAGGAAGAGCACAGCACCTACGATGGTTTTGCTCAACTGAGGAAACCATCCAGGTAATGGGTGGTCTTTTTGTAAGTTTTGTTTTGAATTGAAATTTTTTCTGGTGCTCGATGAATAATGCAGTCTTTGTGATAACCTTAGGAGCAGATTCTGTTTTGCACCCAGACTAGTTCCAAGAAGAGAGCCTGGCATTCAGGCTGGAGCCTGTGTGCCCTCCAGCTGGCCTCTTCCGCAGCCTCCTCGTGGAGAGAAAACAATCAGAAACAAATGCGGAAGGCTGGTGAGGGCGATGCTATACATATGCATTAAAGTGTAAGGGCAGCAGGTCTTCCCAGCTGCTCTCTAAATGCTGCTGCTCTGGGCACTGTGGCTGAGCTTGTTAACCCTTCACCTCTGCAGAGGGGGCCTGGCAAGGGTGATGTTGCTGGTGTCATTTTGAATCTGCAGCTATTTGTGGTACTAATAAAATGCTCACGATGGGCCCAGGTGGTGGTAAGGGATTTTAGTCATGAGCGTCTTTGAGCAGCATTTGCAAAGGGCAGGAGCGATGTCTTCACTTTCTAGAGAGAGAACGGGCTTTGGATTGTAGAGGCCAGGATTTGAATGGAGGGTTTGCGACATCCTGGTTGCGTGACTGTGGTCAGGTACTAGCCACTGAGTCTTGGCCTCCTGTCTGCAGAGTGAGAATGCCACTGTTTGCCCCTGTTTCTCAGGGTTGTTAGGAGATTAACTGAATGCAGCATGTAAGTGTTGGGCAGAATGCTTGAATCAGGGTGACTTTAAAAATATTGATGATGGGGAGGCTGAGGAGGCTGACCACAAAAGTGGTGAGGAAGACAATGGTGAGGATGAAGATGATGACGTGGATGATCATGGTGAGGATGGCGAGAGGAGGATGAAAATGAGGAAGATGATGGTAAGGATGAGGAAGATGATGAGGGGATGAAGATGAAGATGAGGATGATAATGAAGGCAGGCTGAGGATGAAGACAATGAGGTGGTGAGGAGGAGTGTGAAGGTAAAAATGGTGATGGAGATGATGAGGATGGTGACAGGGATGAAGGCGGGTCTTTTTAAAGGGGAGAAGCAGCCCCACTTAGGTGAATGAAAGGTCCTCAAACATCCGGGTATCTCTCGTTTGTTCTCTCACTGTTCAGATCTCCGTCTGCTGAGGGCGGGCTTCCACCGGTGTGTCCCTTTATAAATGGCCCTCCGAAGAGGCCGTCAGCAGTCTGCTAACGAGTTCCTCTCCGATCCAGGTTCAGCAGGCTGTTGACACAGATGCTTGTGAGGCGTTTCTGTGATCTCCCCTGTGCTGTTTTTCCTCCATTGCTCTCTTTTGATATTTCTTGAAAATTTAATCTCCCAAAACTCTAATGGGGTTTTATCCTTGAGACTGAGACTGCCTCTGAGCACGTGAGCAAGCGTCCTCCATGGCTACCGTAAACCAGTTAGCAGGGAATTGCAGCTCTCCTGCCATGCCGGCTTCTCTCTGACTCCGACGTCGTACCGGTTTAGAGCGGTGCTCTGCCATCCACACCTGCAGGTTAAATCGAACCCACTGCTTGTTTTTATAAAGAATCCTTATCAGAACTCCGGCAGGTCCATCATTTACACACGTGAGGGCTGCCTCCTCTCACCAGAATAGAATTGAGTAGTTGCAACCGAGACCTTATGGCCCATGAAGCCGAAATGTTTACCATCTGGGTCTTTGCAGATAAAGTTTACCCGCCCCTGGCTTAGCAAGTGGAAGGGGTGGTCTGTCTATCTTAGCTCTAGGGAACATGTGGGTGTATCATTCAGCATGGAGTATGGAAAGGGCATTTGGGGAAAAATAAGTCCTTTTCTTGACCTCCCAAATTTTCACATTAGGCAGTAGAATCATGGCCTATTTTTTCTCGGATTAAAATGTTAAAGAATCAGCAGGCTCAGAACAGTGTTTCCTGAGATTTATATCAACAGTTTTCACAAGCTTTTGTGGCACCCAGCTCTCAAGCAGTTTTGCTAAATCTATTAAGCTGTTAGGATGAGCTAATAAAAGCTACTTTAAGAACTATGTCACTGGCAACCATGTCCAGCTGTCCCTGGAACCAAATGCTGCAGCTGTGTGCAAGCAACAGAGGAGAAATAGAGCTGGATATGGAGTTAGGTATGATGATATGGTAACAGACAAGGGACAGGCAGTAGTGAGACCGTATATGGAAAAAGTAAGAAAATAAAGGATCAAGCCCTGGCTGGCGTAGCTCAGTGGATTGAGCGCAGGCTGCAAACCAAAGCATTGCAGGTTCAATTCCCAGTCAGGGCACATGCCTGGGTTGCAGGCCACGGCCCCCAGCAACCTCACATTGAAGTTTCTCTCTATCTCTCTCTCTTTCTCCCTCCCTTCCCTCTCTAAAAATAAATAATAAATAAAAAATTTAAAAAAAGAATTCTAAAAGAGCAGTGTTTTAAAAAAAAAGAAAATAAAGGATCAAAAGAGAACACCTGTGAACATGGAGAGAAGCCTGTTGGAACACTGCGATAAATCTCATACTCTTTCAAAAGCAATTTCCTGGGATCTCTTTGTAGACCCTGTGAAAATATTAGATGCAAAGGAGGGTGGAGATTGAGGGGCTGAGGGAGCTTGGAGAGCAAGGCTGAAGGAGGCAGGGCACCCCAGGCCTGGCCGGACCGGGAGAGCACAGGCGTCTCTGTGTAAGGACGGACAGCCCAGCCAACCCTGTGACCCAGGCCTCTGTGTGCTAAGGAGCGTTCACAATGGAGCAGCCGTCAGCTGGAGCCGTGGCCACCACCCACAGCCAGTGCACTGGTCTGGGGGGCAGGGATGTGTGGCTAACAAGAGTAAGCAGCCACTGTGAGGCACCTGTGGAATAACGTTTAATGACGAGTTTCGTGGGTGGGAGAGTCGGTGATGGGGAAGAGCGAGACGACGTTGTGCACGGAGTGAGAGGAAGTGGAAGCTGCTGAGCATGGACCGAAGTGCTGCCACGGTGCGGGACTCCAGGGGCTCCTGGCAGACCACAGTCAGCTTGAAAGAGAGAGAGCAGATGAGTGCGGTGGAGAAGCTTCACTGCAGGGGAAGGAACTGGAGTTCAGGTCCCGTCTGTCGCTATCTATGTGAGCAGGACGGCCAGTTTCCCGGAGGCCCAGCTCTCCCAGCCTCACAGTTGGATCAGGTGGGATGGGGCAGAGGCCTGATGAGATCTACTGAAGCTTCTAGCTCCAAAAGCGCTATTGCTCTGTGTCCACGGCGGTACGTCTGCGTTTTCATTCAGTGGCTTGTCTGGCCTTTCTCTCTGTCTCTGTCTACCCATCCATCCATCCGTCCGTCCGTCTATTTATGTATCTATTCCATTTCTCCTCTATTTTCTATTGTCTGTCTTGACAAATACTGACATTGTTAGTTTTGCCTTAACAGGAATAAAATGCAGTTTTTCTGTAATTTGAAGAGGCCTGCGGCTTTGAGTCTGAGTGAGTCCACACAGAGCGTGGTGGGTGGGAGAGTTCTGATTGTGTGAGTTCCATTTTCACCCCACTGGAGAGAGTGAACACAGTAAGGAGAACCAAATTCTATCAAGTTACAAATAAAAACCAGCGAGACTTTGGGCATATTTTTTTTAAAAAACATCTCTACTTGGAAAGTCACAGAATTTTGTGTTTTGGTTAAGTTACATTTCAGTGATTCTTTTAAGTGCCTTTGGATTTTTTTTAAACTGAGAAAGGCTTTGTGATAGGGAGTCTTCTTCACATTGCTTCGACCTTTAGGAGGTTAGAGTATGAGTAGGCAGTACTCTAAAAGGAATGCCTTGTAAGAATCTGAAAAAGAAACACACTCATGAAAAGAAAATTATATGTTATTATATAGGTCTCTCCAGATTAAACTTGAGTCAAAATCACTTTTGCAATTTACAGAGGCTCCTTGAAGAGGCTGATTTTGCTTACCACATATCCTTCTCAGGTAAGATGGCTTTTCATTATTAACTATTGGATAAACCGCATAAATTTGCCTCAGGGAAGGTCACCCTTAATTATCAGGACTCATCAACAGTCTCTTCTCTCTCTTCCTTTGTGTTGAAACAGCTGACTGACTGAAAATACTTGCATAATATCACTACCGTTTCCCACCTGAGGTAATCAATCACTCCAGTTCTTGGTTTATTAAATGGGAATATTTGTAACTTTTAGTAATCCATTGTGAGATTACTAAATCCATCCGCTGTGAGAATACCAAGGTAGGAGAATATTTGAACTTGCAAAGAGCCCTTCAAGATCCCTAAACAAGTGATATTATGAAAAAATATGGTACTTTCCAGTCTAATTTTAAAATCTTTACCCTAATGAGAAATCAGTTTTGCATAGCCTATTTGCACCCCAAGTTTATTTTCCTGCTGTCTGAGTCGTACACAAGTAATCAGAGCTGGGTGTGTTCTCCTCTGTCGGAGAAAGTAAGTTGTTTCTCTCCTCCCTTCTTCTCTACCTTCTTCCCCCCCCTTCCTTCCTTAGTTCGTTCCTTTGTTCCTTCCTTCCTTCATTTCATTCCTTCTCCCTCTTTCCTTCTTTTTTTAAACACACAGAGAATTACTCAGAGGGCCTGCTGGGGTCTGGTAAAAGCAGCTGCGCGTAAGGCGATACCACTTGGGCCACGTCAGATCCGTCACTGGCCCTGGGCTGGCAGCTGACCTGGCTTTTAGTTGTAGCAGACTGACTCCTGCAGTACTAGGCTCTGGCTCTACAAAATCCTGGGCAGACAGACAAATGTGTTAGGAGACAACTGGTTTGAAAGAACAGACTGTCTGAGACTCCCAGCTGTGAAGACCACTTGTGGGAAAGGCTCCATCCTCACGCGGGGGTCAGAAACAGCTGTTGTGGGGGCTTGGCTCACAAACCAAAGCCGACTGCTGATACCAGCCCAGAACTTTGATCACACATGGGTTTGCTGAAATTCAGCTGTTGACCTCTATGGGTATGACTCTGGACACCCATCCAAGGCCTCCTGTCATTTCAGGCTTTGCTGGCTAAAAGCTCAGGGTGTCCAGTAAACCCTTTGGTCCATTGGGGTACAAGTGCACCACACTCACACCTGGTCAGGCTGAGAATGTCCATAGCGTCTGTGCAGGGCCTAATGTTTGACAGGTTCTAACGATGTGTGTGTTAAACTGAAGAATACCCTTCTTAGTTAGAGAACTGTGATTTAAAGACCTGTGGAGGGTGGAGCGGGACTTCCTTATAACAGACACTGGAGTAAAGAAGACATCACCTCCTCTCCTTAAAGAAACCTCACAAAGGCAATAAGGAGAACAAGGAACACACACACACGCACACTTTGGTGAAACTGTGAGATGTCAGGAACCTGAACTACCATGTCTGTTGTCTGACATCCACAGGAGTTCCACGAAGCTGAGCGATGGGCTGGGGACACGTGGAGCCAGGACCCGGTACATGCGGATTGCTGGCGTAGCAGGTTCTCTGAGTCCTGAGGAGCACATGGGGAAGCCAAGGCAGCATCCTTCTCAGGGCAAAAGGTGCTTCCCCAAACTATGTGTGTAACGAAGAATGAAGGGAGATAGAATGAACGAGAAATCGTGAAACCTGGCCATATTTTCAGAAAATGACTTGTTGGGTACCTCAGCTGGGTGGGGAGAACCAAGGGCTAAGCACTCACGGGGTGTCATGAGAGTCCCATCTGGCCCATTGGAGTGCTGCCCATGAGCCTCTGTGATGGGTGCTCTCTGGGAGGGAATCGGTGAGTCAGAGTACCTCGTCTTCCTGTGCAAACATGTTATAAGAAAAATGAATACTCAAATGGAAAAGATGGCAGATAAAAAATAAAATGTTATCATAAAGCAGGGTAAAGTAATGACCAAAAATTACCCATGGACTTAAAAATAAAAGCAAGAACAAGAATTAAGTAATCTAAGCAATAATCTCTGATGAAGCAGAGTAGAAAGTGAAGATAGAATTGAGGCAAAAAAGAAAGATGTGAAAAAGAGAGATAAGCTGTAAGAGCTTTAGGGAAAAACAAAAGGCAAATAAAACTATCATTGTAATGAAGGTTTTATTGGAAGCAGCACAAAGAATATTATACAGCGTTAACAAATATGAAGAGAGATAAGAGAAACACTTGACAGTCAATATATGAATAGTTGGGGTCCTTAGAGGAGTGAACCAAAATGATAGAATAGAAAAAATATAATAAAAAACAGGGTAAGAAGATATTTCACATATTAAAAAAAAAAAGCCCTAAAATCTACAGATTGAAAGGACAAGTGGAATTACAGGAGAAATTGCCATAAATTTATATATTAGATATATTCTAGTAAGTTCATTGAATTAAAAAGTATTTTTGGGCAACTTCAACAAACTATGGTTTAGAACAGGAACATTCTGGAACATTCCTCCTGGTCCTGGGCTCCTCACCAGCAACACTGAGCGCTGTGCAGAGAAGAATGCATTCAAGGGACAGCCACCAGGAAAAAATCAGAAACGTCTCAAATGAAAGAATGAGTCAATTCCTACCACATGCAAACAAAAATCAACCCGGAGGTCATGACTGTATGTCAGGCCTTGGGGTAAAGTTATGGAACACGACCCACACGGCCACTTCAGAGTGGAGAGCGCGCCCTGATGGGGCAGGTGTCTCGGCACACCGTGTTCCGGTGAAACGGCATCACATCCTAACACATTGACCGAGTGAACAAGTACATTGCTCTGTTCATTTCTATATGAATAACTCAGACACCGAGACAAATTGTCCACCAAAAACGGCCCCTTGGAAGGAGAAATCAGTTAAAGAGATCAGTGTTTGTAGGGCGGCATAGAAAGCTGTGGAGAGCTACCTTTTGAGAAAAACATCCAGCCCAGGTTATTTTATAGGGAAATTCTACCAAACTCTTAAGAAATATGTAATGCCAACAATTAGTAAGGTATTCTAGAACATATAAAAGGGAAAAATAGGAAGCTTTGGAATTCTTTTTGTATTTTTAGTCGTATTTTGGCAACCCTAACAAAAACAGGATTCTGGAAGAAAACTATAGAGGCAATAATTTTTGTAGGTGAGCAATATTAGACAACCCAGCAGTGCCATAAAAGAAATAAAATAAGTAAAATGGAGTTATTTTAGGAATTCAAGGGTAGTTTAAAATGATAATTTAATTTGCCATTTTAAGAGGTTGGAAGAGAAAAGTTGTAAGATCATTTTTGAGTGTGCCAAGGAGGTTTTACTAATAGTCGATGTACGTTCATGGTTTAAAAGGAAATAAAAAACAGATATTTCTATCCCCTCACACATGACATCTCAAAGGGCAGCAACCTGCTCCTCACATACATGTTTCATCAAAGTGAGGAACAATGAAAAAGTTCGTCTCCCGGTCATCACTGTCCTTCAGCACCAGTTCAAAGGCACTAGCCAGAGATGACGAGGGGGGAGGGGAGAGAGAGAGGAAGAGAGAGAGAGAGGTGTGACACCAGGAAAAGAGAGATAACATCACCTGTAGGTGCACGTGACATGACTGGGAAACTTCCAGCAGAAATGATGGGAAAATGACAGGCAAGGTGTCGGGTGCCAAACCGATACGCAGCATCAGCAGCCTCTCACACTGTGTAGAGCCAGAGGGGGAGGGGGGCGTCACAATAGCGACCAAAGAGGTGCAGTGTGTGGGTGCTGTTTTAACAAGAGTTCCCGTGTTCTACATGATAACTATTTTAAAGCGACCGAAAGGCACACAGTCAGTTTTATACAAATGCAAGTTTACTCCGTTTCCGACAGGAAGACTCAGTATCGTGAGGCTTTAGTTCTCTCCAGGCTGATGCAGAAATTTAATGAAATTTAGATAAATTTCTGATGGGAGTTTTCTTTTATAGACAGATAAGCTGATTTTAAAATTTCTATGGAAAAGTAGACTCACAAATTTAGCCAGGAAACTTTGAAATAGAATAAAGGTAGGATATACTTCCTATATTGAAAATAATATGATCTACTTTATAAACAGATCAATGTAAGCAAGACAGGCCCAAACACACTAGGTATTTGTATATCATAAAGATGCGACTTAAAATCTGTGGGGAAAATGCTGATATTCAATGAAATGTATTAGAGCAATTATAGTCAGACATCTGGAAAAAATTACAGTGTATTTCCTATTTTATATCCAGGTAAGTTCATGATGAAAATAATTATATGTACAATAATGAAATTATAAATATTGTTAGAAGATGATGTGGGATAATTAAAAAAAATAATCTTGGTACAGGAAGCTTTGTAAATTTGACCCCAAATCCAAGGTTATATATATATATCCTTTATAAATTTGGTTACATAGAGCTCAAGAATTTATACATGAAAAAATATAAAAAATATAGTCAAAAGATACATAACATTGAAAACACTATTGCAACTCATTTCATTAAGAGCTTAACTTCTTTAGTACATGAGGAGCCCCACAAATGTGCAGGAAAGTTATCAACAACCCATGGGGAAAATAGGCCAAGGTTATAATCTGTCACAGTGAAAAAACCAATTGGTCCTTAAACATCAGGAAAGGTGGTCAAGCCTAAGAAACATTCACAGTAAATCTAGAATGCAGTAGCGTTTCTCGCCTATCACTGACAACGGCCAAGGCGTTCGGTACCCCACAGAGTGCGCGATGGTGTAGAGAGACAGGGCTAGTTGCTTTGGGGAGTCCCTACTCTTAACACCTTTATAAAACACAAACAGTCAACATCTATCAACATTAAAAACGGGCACAGCTTTTTAGGAACTAGTAGTTCAGCACTCCCACCTCCGTGTGGCACGCACACGCACACTGCATGTGTGCACGGATGCTGCCTGTGGTGCTCTGCTGTGGCAGCAAAGGGCTGTCATCCGCCCGAGTCCGTCAGAAACTGAAGAGATGCATTGTGATGCACCGCGTGAGAGAAAATCACACATCTCTCTCTCTCAAAAAAAAGAAGCAGTTCTGCATGTACTGATAGAAAGTGGTCTTCATGAAATGTTATAATAGAGACGTGACAAAACAGCGTGTTTAGTGTGTTACCATCTCTGCAGTGTGTGTGTGTGTGTGCGTGTGCAAGAGAGGGAGAGGGAGAGAGAGAGTCACTATTGGCAGTGAATGATTCATAAAAAGCTGGAAGAGAAGGTGGTCGTTCTGGGCATGCAGGGAAGATGCGGTTTTCCTTGATTCCGATCCCGTACCTGAGCGTTTTGAAGTGTGAGTACACATTACCTTTTGGCTACGATGACGTCATAAAGGTCTAGGAAAAGATGCTTCATGGAGTCTCTTGACGGTCATTCTTAGAATCAACAAGGCCTTTGCCATAGTTTTAAAACTATGCTAATTGTATCATCTTCTTGTTTGATCATCTGCAGAAACAGTGTCAGCCTCCTCTGAAGGCCCGTGTCTGCCCGTGCTATTACATTGCTTTAAAACGCCTTCTGTTTCTCCCAGACATGGAGCACAGTCCCAGCCACCTGAGGTGATGTCCACAGGCTCCACGCCCTGCCCCTGAGCAGCTCTCTGGTGTCTGCTCCCATCACTCTGGCTCCGTCTGTCCCCTGCTCACTTCCTGTCCTCCCCTTCCTCGGCCAGCCCATCTGCACCTCCTGCTTAGGGTCTCTTCCCCCTTCTCTGTGTGAAGCTGCTGTCCAGGCTGCCCCGGCGGATGTGGCTCAGACATTTCGATCCCTGGACCCCTGGGACCTTCACGGGCGCCCAGTCACACTGGTGCTGGCCATGGCACACTACACACCTGTCTCGGCCCGTTTCCAGACAGGGTGTTTTGGGGACAGACACCTACCTGTGTCAGAGTCACAGGGTAGGGACTGAGTGCGGCTGTGCTGAAGTGAAGAGTGGCCGGGAGAGACACGGAGGGAGTATTTTCATCACCACTGGAGGGAATGGGGAGCTTTGGCAGAGGAGGGCTGGGGCCCAGGGACCCTCACCCGTAGGTCCACTCTTGGTGGCCACAGAGCTGGAGTGATGGTGACTCTGGCTCTTCAGTCCCTCACGTTTTCTTCTCTAGGTCTGGGGAGGTAGGGGTGCCGAGGTGAAGTTCGAATTTGTTTTCCTGGTGCCCACTCACTGCCACGTGCCCTGTGCAGACCCACAGCCTTGCTGCGCTCATGGTTCCTGACCCCTGCCACCTCTCACCGGCCAGAAAGTTGTTGTCATGGGCTCTCCTTGGACTTGAGGACCCCCTGCGCTATGCTCTCTTGTTTCCTTTGTCTGTTTGATGAAGACATGTCCCATTCCAGGACCCTTACTTTCTCCCTCTCCCTAGCTGACTGTTCTCCAAATCCAGTTTCTATTCCCCAGGCTACTCCGGATTCTGTCCCTTCTCCGCAGCCTCACTGCCAACATGTCTTTACTGCTTTTGCTGGAACGTCCTCTGAACTCACCTCCCAGGCCCTGCATTTCTCTCCTCTTCTCTGCTTCTACCTGCTCTCTACTTAGCAACTGGATGCGGCTCTCATCTCTTGGAAAGGCAGCTCATGCCACGTCGATCTCTCATTCTCTGCTCAGAATCCTCCCCACCAGAGCTTGTGTAGGATAAACAAGCAGACTCAGCAGGAGCCCCGACAATGTCCTGTGCAACCTACGAGTCCCCCAGCTCTGTCACTTTCCCCCTTCGGCTCCGTGAACATCCCAGGAACCCTTCCACGGGTCTGGGAGCCTCTCTCCCAGCGTGTCCCTCCCCCAGCGTCAGTGTCATTCCCACCAGGAAGTCTTCCTCAGCGCCCCAAACACAGGACCCTCCTCATGTCTCTGTCTGCCCCTTCTGCACGTGTCACACCTCATTACACTCTTCTCTGTAAATATGGTCAGGCAGGGCATGCAGGGCGATGGTGTCTGGTCCCAGCTGCCTCCCTAGTTACCAGCATGGAGTCTGGTCACCTCATCTGTGTGGTCCAGTCAATAAATGAAAGTGCATGGTGTCCCCACTATCCCAGGGGAGGAATAATGTTGGGGTCCTTGAGGCTGACAGGGCAGGAGCAACAGCAGAGAAGAGTCCAGCAGAGAAGCGACTTGAGAAGGAGGGAGGAATTAACTCTTTCCTCCTAGGTGACTTTGTCCATGAGGCTGAGGCTTGAAGCTGCTTCATTTCCCACCCTCTCTATTTTACATATCACACATAACATTATTACTGTATTACATGTTTATATATAATTATATACTCAATGTAATGCCATGCAATACCATTAAAGGAAGTTTTACACAGAAATGCATGTTACCAGACACTCACCAATGTATCCGCTGTGTTCATCACATTGCCTTTGGATTCTTAGCTCATATTTATTCATCCAGAGCCATGATCATCTGCTATATGCTTTTTTTACTCCCTATTTTACTGTAAACCTTTTCCCTCAAGTGTATGTTTTGGAAGATAGTGAACAAGAAGGGCCTTGTCTTCCTCTGTTCCAAGTTAAATAGGCTTGAATCCACGCACATTTTCTCAAGGGTCTTCATTTCCGTGAACTGAATCATCCTAGCTGCTCATCCCTGGATGCTTTCCAGACCTGCATGGTCCTCAGAACGTGGGAGCCGGAGCTGCGCCCTGGCACGTGCTGCTCTTGGCTCTTCGTCGCTGCAGAACAATCTCTATTGTTCAGCTGTCATCTCATAACCCTCTGTGGGGTGAGCCCTGATTTTAACAAAGCGTGGTATTTGAGAATCCAAATTTGCCGTACTGTACAGATTAACTGGAGAGCAATTATTATTCACACAATGTCCTTTGTTTTTGAAAGGATTTGCTGTAATATATCTTTAACAGCAAAACTTCTGGTCCGTGTGAAATAGATTTGATTGAGAACAGTACAACGAGCACATGGCTTTTGAAGAACAGAACTGCTGTGTAGAGCGAGGTGCTCTTTGACTGGTCGGAGGCAGGTGGCCCCCTCTTTCAGGTATCCGAGGGCTGCCCCCTCTGATCTCAGAATTCAGCCTCTCGACTTAATCTGGAGGACTCGGTGGTTCTTAGTTCAGGCCAAGCATAGGACAAAGTTTAGCACTTGATGTAGGCTTGGCTATTTTTTTGGTGTTCCTCATTAGACACAAGAATAATTGCTTTTTCGAAATTTTCATTTAGCACAAGGGGAAGTTAATAAAACATT
Source organism: Tonatia bakeri (assembly GCA_004024845.1). Taxonomy (NCBI): domain Eukaryota; kingdom Metazoa; phylum Chordata; class Mammalia; order Chiroptera; family Phyllostomidae; genus Tonatia; species Tonatia bakeri. Next base: position 37,932 of record PVIA01001452.1, on the reverse strand, counting down.
TTAATCTCTCATATGGCTATTTAATGAATTGAACTACAAGGGTCTACTGTATTTATATAGCTAGATTGTCTAATAATAGGCCTTCTATTAGTTCAGCATGCAAAATTATTACTCATTGTAAACCCTCTCCTCTTGCTGCCTTTCTTTCCATACTAATGCCTAGAGAACAGTAGACATTTCATATGGAGAAGTGACTATTGTTTTGATTAATGAATATTGTAATAATGTTTTGCAAAATGACTAAGCTTCTAGAAATCTGAAGATATAAAAAAACTTGCATCATGGGAAAGACTTACAGACTATGAATGCCTTTTCATTTGTGTGAGTGAATTTGTTGAAAGTAAAATGCATAGAATGAGAAAATGCCTGTAAATCATATACCTGATAAGGACTCATCATATCTTTTAACAGCTCTTGGAGCCCTCCTGTCTTCCGAGCAGCACAATGCAGGCAGCAACAGCATCAGCAACACCGGACCCACAGCACTCCCGGAAGAACAAACACCGGCACCGCGCAGGGGGCCGTACCTAGAACGTTCATCCCGCCTTCCCCGAGGTACCACACCCAAATGCCAGTTTGTCTCTGCTGCCTACTAAGAGTGCTTCTTTTCTAATCGTACATTGCATTTGCTTTCTTTCATGCTCCTTCATGGTGACACAGGAAATATTTGTCTGGCTCTTTTGGGAAAATCAACACTGTACCTGGACTGTTAGGCCCCAAGGATTTACTGAGGCATTACCTGCTTTACCATGACCTGAAGACCTCCCGTTTCTCTTCGGCCGTATTCCGATCCAATATGTAGATAACCTCTGATGTGTTCTGAGACAGAGCCCATCTATCTACTTCCTATTTTAGCTCAGAAAGGGCAGAAGGTTTCCAAATGGAAGCTGTGATTTTGTCACAGTCAATTTCATGACCCAGGACATGCTGTATCCTAAGGAGGTAAATCCCTCACTTAACACAGAGTACAGAACCTTCAAAACTTGCCCCAGCCGGTAACCATGACACAATTAAGAAGTTCTCTGGGTCTCACTTGTTACTGTGGACAGTGGATTCCCAACTTTGCTGAAATTGTCACACTGCAATAAGTCACCGAGTCCTTAGTCACTGGACCTCTTGCAGAACCCCACACATTAACAGGCTGTGAGTTAAAATTAGCCCTTTATCAACTCCCACTCCATGCTCGCATCATCATTTCTACATTTTTCCAAGAGAGACCAGCTCTTTGTGTTCTGACTCAGCTGCCAGGGGACCACCAGCAACCAAGAGCTTTCTATAGCATTTCTCTTGACGCATTGGCAAAACCCTGCCCACACAGTTTGTGGGGAAGCTGCGGCGGCTGGGCCACGGAGGCTCCGTTGACTGATGCGGCGGGGGGCCTCCTTTGGTTCCGCTGGTCTCTCGGGGGAGTTTGTTCCGCTGGTCACTAACAAGACACAGCGTCGCTCTGCAGATAGGCTTACCTCTCAGTCCTGTCACTTTTCCCATGTCCTCATACGTCTATTAATTAACCCTTCGAATTCTACTACTGGGGAAACTCATGACTCTCCAGTCTCTATTTGCAAATATTTACATCTCTAGTATATATTTATTAGAAGCCCCTTTAGAAACTATAGAATTACTCTTGGTTATTGATGGGTTGGGTCTTAGGGTGGACACAGGAAAAATTTCAGATGAGTTAAGCTGAAACAAAATTCGCTTCACCCCTAGAAAAAGACGACTTATCGGAGGCAAAATCTGCTCAGGTGGGAAGAATAGAGGTAAGGAGGCCGATGTATTCACTGGAAATAGTTACGCTATTGGTACAGTTCATGATTTTTTTAATGCTTCATAAACAAAGATAATTCTTGACCTTAGTGGGAACCCCAGTTAAGGATAGTCAGCTAAGTTGGTGGCTGTTCGAGTGCTCAGAGGTTGTTACAAAAGCAGGTGCTGGTGCAGAAGGGAATAACCTTAGACTAGAGGTCGTGCCCGGCTCACCTCCGTGTCAGACGGTGAGGTTCTAAACCTTATGCTGCTCTGGAAACTCAGTCTTTGGAGAGCTGCAAAGAGGCTATGACAGGGTGCAAGAGATAAGCTCCAAAGTAAGAGAACTTCAAATGGGAGCTCGTAAAAAGTGTTTACATAAAATTACCCATCACAAGATGAAAAAAATGTACTCATCAACATTGATGGGACATTTACTAAAATTGTTGAGGCTGCAAGGGCGTCTCTGAGAGTCTCATTTGCCGCCAGCGGAAGTCCGGCAAAGCTGTGCATGTGCGGAAAGAGGGCACACCAGTACACTGCCGGCCCCTTTGCTCATCTCCAGGTGAGTTCCACAGAACTGCCTTCTGCAGTGGCTTTCAGCATTTCTTCTGAACGTGGTTTGATTATTTTTAAGGATGGACAGGAGACTTTCCTTTCTGAAATGATGTGATTCTCATAGTAGCAGAACTTCTTTGCAGTCCCCACTTGGGGGGTTATGAGTTAATTCTCAAGTTATAGGGAATTCCATTTTATTGTGACTATTATTAAATAGCTTTTAAAAACCCTGTCATTTGCTCAGCGTTATTTTACTGTCTATACCATCCCCAATCTTCAGGGAAGGAAGAAAGAACAGGAGAATTCTAAACTTCAATTTCACAGGACTCTCAGGGAGTCTAGAACTTCTGAGATCTAAGGTCCTGGCTTTCATGACGACGAGGTCGGTTGCCTGTAGGACTCATCAACTCTTTGCCCTTGGATCAGGAACGGGGAGATCCGTGCATTTGTGGCCATCGCTTCCACCGCTGGGCTCCATGCTTCTGCAAGCAGACATGGTCAGTTACTGCGGGAACTCAAGCAATATGCCCAGTTGTATCAATAAGTACGAGGAGCCTCTTCCCAGCATTCTCCTAAACAAACTTTGTAGTGTCTAAAACCTACATATGGAAGAAATACAGCCCCTAAACCCAACCGAAAGGATGATAACAAGTGCTATTAACAACTAGAACAGCAATAGAAATCCAAGGGATCGATGTTTGGATTCACGTGTATCTGTTAAAGTGGCAAAAACTTTCCTCAACTCACTAGAAGACCTCCTCTGTTGGAGACCCAAGCGGAGGGTCCTGAGAACGCTCCTGAGGCGGGTGATCTTCGGAAGCAGACAGCTTCCGCCCAGAGCTTCGGATCGAGCTGACGACTGCATGAGATGTGGACATCTCCTACCCAAGGCCACAGAGCATGGGTGCAGACCACCATGCTTTCACCTGCATTTTATATGGCTTTTCTTTTCTTTTTATTGTTTTTAATTTATTTTTAGAGAGAGGGGAAAGGAGGGAGAAAGAGAGGGAGAGAAACATCAACGTGTGGTTGCCTTTTGCGTGCCTCCCACAGGGTACCTGGCCCGCAACCCAGGCCTGTGCCCTGACAGGGAATCAAACCAGCAGCCCTTTGGTTCACAGGCTGGCACTCAGTCCACTGAGCCACACCAGCCAGGGCATGTCTTGTGTTTCTTTTTCTGGCTATTTTTTTTCTTTTCTAGCCAGGTTAACTTATAAGGCTCAGTTCTTAACACTGTTTTTTGCACTCTTAGTCACTGCTTGGTATTGTCCCAATAATGTACTTGCTAAAACACGCAACTGAACTGACTACTGGGTTTCTACACATTTTCCCTTGGAGCTACTTAGCTTCCCTTAATGCTTACTTCTTGTGGTCAGTCAGGTGTTTTTCTGGGTAACTGGGCTCACCATTCAGTGACTTTTTATTTGGCAAACACCATTTAGAAATCTAAAAAACCTTATTTTACATATCTAGAAAAGGAAGTTTGCATCTCCACCAAACCCACATGTGGGGACCTTTCTGGGAGTCGGCTTTGATGACTGAATTTTCACAGAAACAGAACTGGGAGAGGAACAGGGATTCAAGGTGTGCACTTGGAGACTGCATCCACTCACACCTTGCGAATCAGACACAGCACTTTCAGTTTGCCTTAGACCTAACTAATACTTTCCACACCAAAAAAGCCTGCTGCCTGGCACTGACTGGTCTCAGTGAGCAGCACCTGTTCGTGGCCACACTATCTGACAGCCCTAAACGGGTGTTTTGGCCCAAAACAGCACACCGAGTGCTTCTCGGTGACTGGTGTTGGGTTTGGGACACAAGCGCACACTGGCTATTATGGAAACCGGACTGAAACCCCTGACTTTGGTACACTGACCCCCGCCTTCGGAACAAGACCTCTGGTCCCTTTCATCCACCAGCTTTTTCTCCTGGAACACACGTCATTTCGTAGTTTAACTGAAGAAGGAGAAAAATGGGGCCTTGATGTAAGAACCCAAACTGATAACCCCCAAATTCTGGATTGTTTTCCTCTCTCCTCAAGTGTCTTCATTTTATGTTCCACAAGAGGCCCAGAAACTCGGGAGAATCTTGCCTGCCATGAGTTAGGGACTGGCAGACAGAATAGATAACCCCACTAAGGCCACATAATGCTTTCTTGAGAGATTTATGGAATACGGCAGGGGACAAAAATGTTCCATCTGTACTTCTGAGGGCCTTCCTGGAGTCTTCAATACCAATAAATGAGCTGGAAACATAAACAAATGAGTCATAGCAGTACGTACTTTTGCTAATCATCCTGTAATTGGTGCTGTAGCCTCTGTGGATGGAGAATGGGGTCTCTTGGCTAAACCAGAGACACACTCGACCCCTTGAGGAGGAGATGACAGAGGTGGCCTCAGCCCTCCCTGGGGGTTTGCCCAGGGTTGCAGTGGGTGGACGCGCAATCTCGGGTCCTAAGTGCTGCAGTGCAGCTGCTGGGCCTCAGATGACCCGATGGATGGTCACTGACAGAAGGAGCAGGGAAACCTGACCTTTGACATAAGCCGACACAGTTGTGCCTGGATATGTGTGTGCCACCGGTGACCTCAGCCACGGTGAGCGTGGGTGAGTCCCCCCATCCACAGGCGTTACTCACAGCCTCTCCTGCAGCTCAAGCTGAAGAAGGGCTGCCAGGGGGATGCTGGGAGACATGAGCGTTCCTGCACCCACAGAGCTTGCTGTCTACCTTCCTATCATGTCACTATTATACTGTCTCTGCCAAGATATTTTTGTTCTTTTAGGAACATTTTTGTGCAGAGAAAAATGTTGCAAGTAACTTTCTGAAAGACATAAAAATTATTCAATAGAAAGTATCAAACTACTGTTTACTCACTAAACCTCTTGTTTCAAAATCACTGCCTTCAATCCTAAATTATCACGTAGGGCACTCCTCCTTGAGAAGGACAGAAACGAGTTTGACCCTCCTGCCAGAAACCAACCCAGCGAAACAAATGAAACAATGGTTTTTTGGACTCTGGGTACCAGGCAACAAAGACCAGTTCTTGACCCATGGGGGTGGACTCGTTTGTTGTCTTGCCTGTGACACTGGTGTCACGAGTGTGTCCGCGTGTCCAGACTTATAAAACAGTCCTGCTGAAGCAGGTGTAGTTTATTGTATGCCAATCGCACTCCTACAAAGCTGCTAAAGGAGGAGCTACTTTGCAAGAACTGGGAACAGAAAATTATTATTTTATGGCCCTCACCCAAACTAACCAAGCCTCAGAATGGCAAGGCTTGCCTAGACTTCAGAAGCTCATCCACAAATGTCCTTCCGGACACTGCCCGTCCCTCTCGGAGACGCCGCGGGACTCTGTTGAGCCGGCCTGTCCCTACGCCACTGAGCAAGAAGCTCAGCTTTGGCTCACCAGCAAGTCCGTTTGGTGATATCTGGGGAGCCGGCACTTAATAGAATTTTCATACCATGCCAGGGGATATTTTGTAGCTTGGAAGTGGAAGGAATTCTATCCTCATGGACAGAGAATTCCAGGATGCAATGTGAAGCAAAAGAAGCCAGATGCAGGGAAAAGCTTTAAATTTTCTTAAAGCATTGGTTAAGTCAAACAACATTTTCAATGAACATATCCATATTGGCTTGTGCCACAATTGCATGATCCATGGAGAAAGCTTTGCCTTGAATTATGTCAGTTGGTAAACATTGGTTATCTGAAAAAGTAAGAAGTCAGATAGAACAGGAAGGAGGGGAAAGCAAAAAAATAAAAAAGCAAACAAGGAAAACAATTACCAATCTGAAGGAAAAAAAAACCACTTTTTCGTATGTCTATAGTTTCTTTTTCTAGGTGTCCATAATCAAAGCAACATTTATATTATGAGCCCAATTTCTATGCTTAATAGCTACAAACTGTTAATAGCAATAATGTTAAGTTTCTTGGAATTTCCTTGAATAAACAAACACAATAAAAAGTATTATTTTTATTATACCCCCTGTCACCTCTCTTTCTAACCTTATAGGCCTATCATCTCATTCATTAAAAATAATTCTAGGGGGAGCACTAAATTTTAAAATAATAAGATCTCCTCGATAAGGGTTTCTTTCCATGACTTTTGCTTCATCATTTGTTTCACAAATCTCATTAAAGCTTTACTGCTGGATCAGTGTTTCATTATTTTTAAAGATATAAATCTTTGACTGTACTTTTTAAAAAAAAATAAAGAAAACTGCTCTAGTGCTCCTGCTATCACCTCGACCAAACCAGCCTAATTCCACACAAATTGAAAAGACCTTGGTACTGCCTTTGTCTCCGGTGAAAAATGAGCCCCATTTGAGGACTGACCTTGCGAACAACTGTGGCTCCCACGGAAATATACAGGATCTCCCAGCCCACCGCTGTCACCCGCTAGGAATCATTGCGTGAGTGCTCGGGGGACAGCTGGTTCCACGGGCGGGGCTGAGTGGATGGAGCACTCCCAAGCACCGCCAAGCTAAATGGCTGCACACAAGCCCCCAGTGAGAGCTTTGTCTAGCAGCAGGGATGAGTGTTTTTGCTACTGAGGACGGGTGCGGGCAGTCCTGTCCTGTTTGAGAAAACCGACTGTTAACACTCTCACTTGTGCGAGAGCCTGAAAACGGATGCCCCTCGTGGCCCCTTCTTGGGACAGGTGTGAGTGACGTGCCGCAAACAATGATGCTGGTACATGGGAGAGCAGCTGTGAGTGGGTGAGTCCGTTTGGAAAGGTGGGGGAGCCTGTGGTCCCGCAGGGCTGTGCTTGTGGATGCGGCAGGAGCAGATGGTGAGTCCTGCCCGCTCCCTTTTCACGCCGTCCACTTGTGCTTTGACAGAACTGCTTCTCATCCCTGAAGAGCAGAGTCCCCTCATCCCAACGTCACTGTCACCGAGCAGCCCTCTGCTGCCTGGGTGCTCTTCCTCACTCCCTTGAAGGGGGGGCCATCAGAGAGCTTGATGGATGGTGGAAGCAATTTCATTTATAACCCTCCAATTTCCTGATTTCTGATGCTCCAACCCCATCACAGTGGTCACCTTGGAAAGTTGGGGCACACGTTTGATAAGTTAGGATGAAATTTTTGACTGATTTGATAGTCTGAAATGACATTCCTGCCCCGTGGGTCTCTTCTTTGTGGGTGAATTATGGCATCCGCTTTTGTTTCCTTCTTCTTGCATTATTACAGGCTTCCTCCTCATCCCTAATGGGCCACCCAGGTGCTGTTTGGAGGTGTGCCTCATTGTTCAGCTGCAAATGGGAAGCACAGGATGCAGGGAGGTCAAAGACAAGGTGGGTGGGGCACTGACAATAAACCCTTGGAGATAAGCAGAAGGAAATATTTTTAAGCAAAACAAATTAACATGAAACTGGAGTTTCTGCTCATTAATTGTGCACCGTCTTATTTAAGCTTCTGGAGTTCCTTGGGTCTTGAACTAGTGGTTGAATCTGTGGGAACGGGAATATTCATGGTTTTTTGGGGGAGCTTTGCAAATGACTTTGTTCAGGATTTGCAGGTTCTACAGTCTCAGCTCAAACATACTCACCCAATCGTTTCCGTTGGAATTTTTTTCTCTGCCTGTGCATGGATTTTGTTTAGTCTTCCATTTAAGAATTCATCATACTCTATTAATATTAACCTGGCAATGCCTCATTCCCTTAATGCACTGCACACAACGTGCAGGCAGGGGTCACGTTGGTCCTCCCCGTTTCCCCAGGAATTGCCAGCATGGTGATCACTGTCACATTGCGTTCATGTTTTTATGACGACATTCCGCCTAAATGGATTACTTGGCTGATGTCTTCCCAACCTCTTGACCAGACACCAAGGCGCAGGGCCTCTGCTGCTCTCTGCGGGATTGACTCTGAGGAGCTGGGTCAAGGCTGCTGCTCACGAACCAGGCTTCGCTCAGACGCCCAGGCCAAGGTTAGTGGATGAAGTCACTGCTTCCGTCTGAAACAGCCAGCCTCTTCATCGCTAAATTCAATTGAGAAGAGTGGTCAATTTAGAGATTAAAATGGGCTCCAGCCATCAGGGACCAGCTAAGTCTTTTAAATAAATTATCCACAAGATCCAGGCCAATGGGAGGAAAAGCGGTGTGAGCTCTTTAAAACAACCCAGGGACATTTAGAAATGAACTTCATTCCATTTGACAGAAAGGACGTCCGGACTCCGTTTCTAATCCATTTGACGAGACAGGGCTTGGTGAGACACACTGCTCTGTTCAAGAGCAAGGAAGGACGGGGCCCCAGTGAGACACTAATATTTGCAGTCACCCGACAGAGATCCCTCCGTGACTCCCAGGGATCTTTCGCTGAGTCATCCTCCCCTTGGTACTCAATTCGGCTTCCAGTGTTATACCTCCTCCCCCCACCCCGCCGCCCAATCACCTGTCATTCTTTTTCTCAAATTCACACCCTGGTCGTTGGGTTTCCTTAGATTTTTGTTAAGATTTTCCAATTGCTCAGAAATGATTCCCAGGCAACAAAGCTTCTGCAAAGAGTGTGAGAATCAGATTTCATGCATGAAATGTATCTGCTGTAACAATTATGTCATATGTGTATTTTCATGATGAATATGGGGCTTGCTCTTTATGCGGGGAGGCTGAGATTTTGAAAGAGGGGCAGATACCGTGTGAAGATGAAAGATGCCCAGGAGAGAACGGGACTGTCCTTGACAATGAGAAAAATGGTACTGAAAATTGGAGATGAGTGTTTAAAAGACCTATTTAGATTTGTGGGTGACAAGAAGGAGGAATCCTCCACATTCTCAGACCCATTGGCCATTTAGGTCCTTTTTCAGGTTAGCGGGTTGCAAACATGTGTATTCAGTTGGCAAGAAAGGACAGTGAACTTGAACTCTTGTGATTGGGCAGATGTAAGGCGGGGTGCAGGAGAGAGGCCAGTGCCGGGGCTGACAGTGGAGTGGGAGAGGAAATGTTACCTAACAGTCAGCATTCCAGAAATTCACTTCTTATATAAACCATTCTGTCCCTTCCTCGGTGTCAAGGCTTCAAACAGAGCGCAGTCTGGCCAGGAGTGGGCTCCGGCGCTGGTGGGTGTGCTGTGGCCCCAGCCTTCCCTTCCCGAAGAGATCAGGCGCCAGAAAACCCCAGAAAACGTGGCAGCCGAATGCAAGCCCTTCCCCCAGACTCTGTGGGAGACTCGCAGGCACTTCTTCTGTAAACAGAGGACTGACTCTCTGAGGCCGACTCTAGTCATGTGGGAGCTGCAGCCAGAATTTCCCCATTATTCTGGGGATGGCACATCACGGCCACAAATGTTCTTAAGATGCAGTTGTGGTTACACCTGCGAACCAAACATTTTGGGGACCATACAGATCATATGAATAGTTAACAACTGCATGAGTTGAGACTTATTCAGTCAAATCACATTCCTTCAAGCCCTCAGTGGGTGCAGAAAAAGCCACAGATAAGGCCCCTGATGTGCGCAGAGCTGATGATTGGCCTGCAGATCGCAGGGATCTGGGCAATGCACTGGGCCCCTCCTCAGTGTTTGATGAAGGTGGTGTATGGCCAAAATCAGATGCCAACAGACCCCCGGGGGATGGGGGTGCGTGAATGTATGTTATTGGAGGCTTTATGGGGGAGGGGCGGTGAGGAGGCTTTGGGACCAAAGCACTAGCCAGTCTGGGTCTTTAAAGATAGAAGTGGAGTTTATGTGATGATTGTGCATGTATGCGTGTGTGTGTGAGTGTATCACACACACACAGGAGCCCCCAGTGGTTTGTGTGTTTGCTCATGGTCACGCTGACTCTACCCCGGCAGTGGGGGCCCCTCCCCAGTTGAAGACCCAGAGCAACTGCGCTCAGGAGCCTTGCACGGCGGTCAGCGCTGATGTGGCTGTGACCCTGTGTTCGCTGTGACGGCTTTTTCACAAACACTCAGAGCCCCACCTTCCTGAGGGCCCCCGAGACAGTCTCTGGAGCCAAGTGGGCATTCTGAAGGGTCCTCCTTAATTGTGGGAATTGAACAAGACAGGATTCTAAATGAAAAAGGTCAGAGATTTGGCTCCATTTAAGAAAATGGGGAGGCTGACATTTTGGTTCTTACTCAAAGTTTAGCTTTCTCAATGGCTGCATTGGGGAAATGGAAATGCCGCAGTTCAGGTAACAGACACAATCAAGTGTGCAAATTCCATCCAATATGCACACCGAGTCTTGTGGCAATTATAATCAATGTTTCCTTCTTCCTGCTCTCTGTGTTTCCCAAATGGAAGCTGAGAGCTGCCCTTGGCTTTGACATTTTGTATGAGGCTGACCTTTGCAGGCCATTTTCCTCCTTTCTGTCTATATGCATAGGCATGTGTGCAAATACACACACAGGTGTGTGCACACAGGCACACACAATTTTTATTATTGTTCTGCAGTTCCTCACTAACCCAGTTAAAGGAATGAAGTTCCGGAAGTATCTCCGTTCAAGCCCCTGCCTCAAGCCACGCTGGCCGGGTTGGCCAGAGTAACAAGGGTGAGTGGCCCTGGCCCTGTCCCTGCAGGTTTCAGAGTCTCAAACTTCCATGGGTGGCCTGTGCGAGCTTGTGTTTGGCTAGACAAGGACGTTCCCTTACAGCTGAACCAACTGCCTCTGCACCTGGTGTGGATTTGGATTATTTAGGGTTTTTATTTGAAGGTAATTAAAGCAAATTTTGTTTCAAGAGACAGGGGTTCTCACAACTTTCCCTGCTGTCTGCAGACGAGTGTAATGGACCGCCGACCCCACGTGCACTCGGGCGGCCACAGCAGAGCCGGACTTTCCAGTCTCCATGAAGCGTATTTCTGCCATACCCCCCAGGCGCGTACAAAGATAAGGCTGCATCATAAGCTTTCTTTGCTTATTCTCTTAAAGCATGTCTTGAATGTTTAGTTCTCTATTATTCTCTAACACTTGCTCAGTTCGGGGCTTGGTATGAAAAGGTGTGCAATGCACACCTATGGAATGGACGTGTGAGTATACCTCAGCATTGCGCTGCTGTGGGGGCCAGGAAGGAATAGGGTTCCACCATGAAATTAATTTAGGATGGAAGAGGTTAATCGACATTGAAGAGGTTCCTTTGTTAGTGGGCCCATCAGAGAATGAAACGCCCCTGTCCCTGTGTACAGGTGAGGGACATGGGGTCTGCTGAGGTTCCTGAATACATTGGTTCTTAGAGCAGTGCTTGGTGTGAAGTAGCATGCGTGCATGTGTGTGTGCGTGTGAGTTGTTGTTGCTACTCATGGTGTTGTTATTATAATTGTCAGTATTACATTTGCCTTTGGAGCCCATTTTCTTAGAAGCCCTTAGGACCAGAGTCCCAGGAGAACGTCCCTTTGGGAGAGGCTGGCATGCCCTCTCTTCGTACGCAGACACCTGCTGATTCCTTTCACATTAATGAGAAATTTGAAGTGATTCGCTGGGGCTCACTCGATGTTTATCTTTGCATTATCTATGACGATGTAGTTAGGAAGTCAATAGTGGTAAAGCAAATTTCAGGAGGAATGCTTAATTTTAAGCAAATGAGGTCTTCTGAATACTGACAAGGACCTCGTAAGCACCCGCTGACTTACCCAAAAGTGTTGGCTGACAGATGCCATCTGTGGAGACCACCCCACTCCCTCCCTGGCCACACCCAGTCCCCGTGAGGTCACCCCGATGTGCAGCCTGCGTGTATGGCCTCCCGCTCCTCAGAACGGGCAGTGCGTTCTGAAATGGTTCTTCTTACACAGAGTTGTGTCAGGATTACATTTCATCGTGGTTTTGGGGTTGATTTGTCATATTCCTTGGGGTCACTTTAGGTCCCTCTAGCCCTCTAGCTGGGCCTCCTTTCCTCATCCATCTAGACAGGAAACCACGAGGACAGCCACCCTGGGGACCTCCACCCTCCACCCTGTCTGACGCCCTTAATTTGCCGTGTCCCCACGGGCCGTGCGGAGCCTTTCTGAGTCTCCTAGACCATCGCCTTTCTCTGCTGTTTCCAAACATTTTTACTGAATGTTTCCAACCTTCTCCTGAGGCCCCGACAGCTGGGGCGCCCAGCCTGGCCCATACTCCTGAGGCTGGCCAGGATCAGAGAAGGAGGCGGAGTGGACTGGAGAGGATTTTCCCCCACAGTCGCCATCGCGATTCTCTGCGAGCATTTGCAAAGGGACCCTGAAATGCAGTGAACTCTAATATGTAATCAAACATTCAATTTTCATTGACTGGTCTGTAATTACCATTAAGACCGTTCCTTTTCCCTCCCTCCCTCCCTCTCTCCCTTTCTCCCTCCCTCCCTCCCTCCCTCCTCCCCTCATTCATTCAAGCCCCAGTCTGTCCATGTCCAGGCCTTGGGGACTCTGCCTGTCTTCCATGTCAGGTGTCATAGCTGAAGGCTCTCCCGAAGCGTTTGCCTAGCTGCCAGTGCAGCACCCCACTCTCCAGACTGCTGTGGGCATCTTCACAAACCCTGCCAGAAAGAGGGCTTTTTGTGCTCTGGATTTATGACTAGTAGCCCCGAAGACAGTCACAAATTCACAAACACATTTATAAGTAGAATTTTAACACTGATTTTTCTGTTGTCACATTTAAGAAAAAAACAAACCTTTGAAGTTGAGTTTATTACAGCTTGAGAGAAGTCGGAAAAGGGTTGGAGGCAAATATTTCGGGGCTGAGAACACGCGTGAGGTCACTGTGCCCTCACAAAGTCTCGGAGCCGGCGGTGATCGGGACAATTTGCAGCTTATTCCTGGAACCTGCTCTGACTCATCCTGATAGAGGGACAAGTCTCTGCATTTCCGCCCCGCGCTCTCATCCTGGAACTGTGCACATGGGTTAGTGCTCTAACCTCGAGGCATCCTTGAACCTTGGGTTTTCTGCTGGGATCTGTCCTTCAGCAACTTCCCGGAAGCCACACATGGAAGTGAGCCAGCCAGCTGGTGCCTGAGGGGACACGGACGGGTCACGGTCTCAGAGCAGAGCCTGGGGTAATTGCAGGGACAGGAGATGGTCATCAAGCTACACCCAGCAGGATTTTGCTGAGATGGGAAGGCCTGAAATGCTTCTCCAATTTAGGATCTGGGGTGTATGCCAAGTGACTAGCTGCGACTTTTGTAACAGCTCAGAGATGCAGAGGACATACTCATTCTAAAGCTTTTATAGGGTTTTCTTTGACTAAAAAGGAAACTTGAGCTGGGAGGGAGGAGGGGGGTGTGGGAGCCACTCAGCCCCTCTTCAGAGGGGCCACAGTGGCAGAGGTCCGGATGCACCTGCTCAGGTGTGCAAGACCAGTGGAGTGGAGTGTGACTGGACATCTTTCTGCAGAGCCCTGGGGGTGGGCCAGCGCCCTCACCCGAACTGTTATCACTGAGGTTCTGTTTATGCTGTGGGTGGCAACGCAGGAAGTCCCACCAAAGACGTTGTGAGGAGGGGCCTCAGGAAAGCTCTCCTCTCGTGGAGGGGGCAGGGACATGCAAAGGGATGCTTGTCCTGTGTCCCGTGATTGAAGACCAGTTGTTTGGCAGTCAGTGGCTTCTGTGACATGCAGCACATTCATAGGCCAAGCATCAAATGGCACCTATGATGGCACTAGAACACACTGTGACGTCAAGGCATGTGGCCAGGCCACACAAAAACGTCTGTTCCATGTCATGGGTGATGTTATGACGTCTCCAGAGGGGGAAGAATTTCACAATTTAAAAATGGCTCTTTATCCTTCTATCCCATCTATTAAGAAACGAGAGAGAGAGAGGAAATGACCACTTGTGAGGTTTCTTGTATTGCAGGAGGGGGCGGGTGAGCACAAGTCCTGGGGGACCCTCACTGAGGGGTCAGATGAGGACGCTTCCCCGGGCTCCATGCCCTTGTCCTTAGTGCCGCACTGCAATGAGGCACTAAGAGATGCAGGACCTGGAGTTTAAGTGCCTTTCACCAGTGGGTGCTGATGAGCACGTGAAGGCTGTAAGGGTGGAAATCATTATCCCCAGACCAGTACAGGGAGGCCACTCACACAGGTTCCCTTGACCTCTGGCCAAGGCCCTGGATCCCTCCTTCTTCAGAGCCGTCCGAGCTGGGCACGACATTGCCTTGCACTGTGGGGGACGGGAGAGAGGGACTGAGACATGGGTAGTGGCAGATGTCTCTGGAAAGCTTGCTCTTCCTTCCCTCTTCCTGAAGCCTTATCCTGCAGGTTTAATGACAATGGTGCAGCTGGTTGATAGCTAGCTCTGTGCCGAGTGAGGAGGAAAGGGTGCTGTATGTTGTCCTCACCATGGCTCACCACACAGGTAGTGATGAGGGCCCGGAGCCTGGTTCAAACCCCAGCCCCGCCGCCTACATGCTGTGTGACTTTGGCACATTTCTTACCCTCTTTGAGTCCCAGTTCCTCATCTGTAAAATGGGGATCCAATAGCACATTGTCTCGTAGAATGTTATAATGATAAAATTATGTAATTGACATCAAGAGCTTGGCTTGCTATCTGACACTCAGTAACTTTTGAAGATGGACTAATATTAATAGTAGCATAGCACTCTTGCTGAGTTAAAGGATGTGGGTTTGGAGATGACCAAGCCTCTGTGATTCTGGAGCTGTTGGCTTCACCAGGGGCTCTTTGGGAAGGCTTTGGAGACGGGCCTGGGTTGGTTTGCGTCTGTGGCCGTGTCCGACTTAGGCTGAGGCTGTTCAAAGCTCACCTTGCAGCCCTTGAAATGTGGGGGACCTCCCCCTGGGCCACACGAGGGCTGTGGTTGGTGGGGAGCTGGTGGAAATGGGTGTGGAATGTCTGTGGAATGAGCCGACTTTTGCTGGGACCTGACTTGCTTCAGGGCTTAGGGTAGGGATGGGCCTGGTGTCCTCTGCACAGACTGGGCTTGTGTGGGCCCTGGGGTGGCAGGTGTGTGCACCTGATTTGGAACCCTGTGATGCTCTCAGCGTTGGTCCCAGTAAAGCGCATCCATTTCGATGTCTGCTGAAGAATGAGCTTCTGTTGTACTCACAGATGCTGCCTGGGGTGCAGGCTCATGCATCTCCTGGGCACCAGGGTGGGGCTGCCGGCACCCGGACATCGGTGGATCTCAGCCTCCGGAGGACGCGTGGGGCGTGGGACCATGGGAAAAGTGGGCAGAAATGAATGTGCGCCGTGCAGCTGCATCCCTGAGGCTTTTGCCTTTTGGTTGAGTTGCCCTCAGGGGCTTTTCAGGTCAAGCAAAAGGACAGCATAAAGTCCCAAAAAGCTTTGAGACAAATGGGTGTGCGAATGCATTATTTCTTCTCTTATTTAAACTGTTCTGATTATAAAAGAAATGCATGCTCACTGAAGAACACCTACAAAAATTAGAATTATAAAAAGAATACGTTAAATTCTAATTGTTTACCAAGAAGTAGTCACTGTTAACATTTTAGATTACTTTCTTTTAATATGAATTTAATGGATTAACACATTTATGCATGTATATGCACACTTGGAAATACGCAATATGAAGTCACTTGCACCCTGCTTTTTTATACTTAGCCCGCATTGAAGACATTTCTCCATGTTGTTCAATTATCTTCAAAAACAGTTTGGATGCTGCCTTACATTCTATTGTATATTTGAGTGTGATTAATTAAATGATTACTCTAATATCAAATAATAAGTTTCTTTAAATTTTTCACTATTATAAGGAGTGTGGCAATGGGCATTCTTTTCTGTAAATCTTTGATTGTGAATTCGATTGGCCCTTTAGGATAGGTTCCTTCTGAGATTCGTATTTCATGCTTCTAAGTATAGAAACACTTCAGAGAAATTCGTGCATTTATTTAGAGTTCTGTGTTCTGCGGTTCCTGTTCTGTCTTGCCTAAATTGCTAATACTTACCTCTAATTTCTAATGTTAATTTTTGAAAGTGATCTTTTTCACTACATAAATTCAAACCTTGCTGAAATGCACACTGTGTGAAGGAAGTTTCTCGTTCTCCTTTGTGTCTCGGAGAACAACCCAGTGTGTGCCTGCCTAGTTCTTTCTCACACTTGCACAATTGTTCTTACACATAGACAAATGACACAACTAGGATTCCCATGTTACAGATGGCCATGCAATTTTCCTTTTTTCCACCCAAAATACAGATTTCTTTCTATGTCGGGGTGTTTACAGAGTATTTCTCTATGTAGATGTAAAATGATTTACTTCCTTACTTCCTAAGACCCAAAAGGGGGCGGCGAACATCCTCACACATGCATTTTTGACCATTTCTGTGCGCAGTTCTGCAGGATGCATTTCAAACGAGGTTGTTCCATCCAATGGCTTTGAGAGCTCTCTCCCAACAGATTCAAAAGTGCTGTGCTAATTCATATCTCTGTCAAAGTACGTGAGTGTGCCTGTTTTCCCACACCTGCATCAACACCGGGTATTATTTGATATTTTTAATTTTCCCCACTCTTCTGTAAGGTGAAAAATACCACAATCTTATTTTAATTTTCATTTCTTGTGTTTCTTTTTGGTATTTCTTGAGTTTCTTACAGTTAATTGTTCTATGTCTTTTTCTATCATAAATGGCTATGAATTGTAACATATATTCTGGGTGGAGAAAAGTCTGTAAAAATGTTCCAATATTTCTGATCTGAACACAGAAAAAACTTACTCTACTGTTCCAGTTACTGCCTTATTTTTCTTTTTCTCTTTCCAAGCAAATTGTGTGTGCTCCTTCCTGACATCTTAGCACAAGCACTTATGTTACCATTAAATCTCACATTTAATTTGGCCAAAATAGAACTGTTCTCTGAAACATGCCTCCCCATCTCAGAAACTAGAGCCACCAGGTGCTTCAGGCAAAACCTTGGCCTTCTCTTTCAGCCTTGTCTTTGTGGCTCAGGCCAAGGTCATCTGCTAGTTCTGCCAATTCGGATTTGGAATATCTCCAACCACCCCCTTCTCCCTGTTCCCATTGCTGCCTCACCTGTGCAATTACCGACACCTGCTTCTTCCCAGGAGTCGCTGCATCCCTCCTGGCTGAGCGTCAGCACCCAGGGCCCAGTATCATCTTTCAAAACCGTGAATCAGGTCCTGCCCCCCCCGCCCCCACCCTGAGTGCTCCACAGCCTCCCAACTCACCTAAAACAAAATCGGAATTCTTTGCCCTGACTTAGGTAGCCCACTGTTGCTGCTTCCTCTCCACCCATCCTCCCTATGAGCCCTGCTCCCCTCCCCACTGATGCTCTGGCCACACTACTCTCCTGCACATGGTCAAGGTCATTCCTGCCCTGGGCCCCTGCTGCTGCTCTTTCTCCCGCCAGGAACCCTTCCTTCCTGTGGCTGATGCCCCCGATCTAAGTCTGAATGCCACACACTAGCCCATCGCCTGCCCTATTCTGATTGTCACTCCTCACTCTCTGATAGGTTTTAATTGATGGATTTGATCTACCTCTGAGCTCTGGGAGAGTCTGCTTCATTCCCCGCTCTGCTCTGCAGCCAGTGCCTGGAGCAGGGCCTGGCCTATCCCAGGTCCCTGATAAATGTTGAATCAACGAATGAATGGGCAGATAAATTCCCTTTGCACCTGCACTTTCTCATTGACCGTGCCTCTATTTTTGTGGTTCCCTTAGGCTGGAGCTCACTAATCTGTCTGGTCTGTTTTCTGAGATAATGTCAGAACTTCCGTCCTCGAGGCCAGTGCCAGGAGCCTCTCTCAGTCCCCTTGACCCTGTGTGACCTCTCCCTTCGCTGTGTCTCTGCAGGGCCTTACGCTTCTCACCGACACCCTTGCTCTGAGCCTCACAGCTGTCCATGGCTCTGTCTGATTATTCCAACGGCACGTGAGAGTTTTCCTGACACAAATGATGAGTTTCCTGACCCGTTTCTTCCTCCGCAGCACCGCTGTGGTGTCAAGTGCAGAGAGGGCGCCCGCCGAACACTGCCTCAATGAAACCCATTCTCGCTCTCGTGCAGCCGCACAGCATTTTAGGGCTAATCAACTATCTCATGAAATAGACTCTGATCCAGGTCCTGGTTTTAGGAAACACCTTCCGATGCTGCCCCCAGTTCCAGCCTTACAGCTTCTGAATGGGAGTGGGCGGCAGGGAGAGGGGGGCTGCCGGAGTGGGCCTGGGTGAGACCCCGGCACATATGGCAGCACGTGTGTCTAGAATCGAGGCCACTCCTTCTTCCCATCTCAGAACTCATGAGAACACCTGGGAAATGGTCCTCCAGCCTCTGGTTTTCTTAGTTGGACACACCCGCGCCAGCTCGTCCTGGACCGCATCTCCAAGGACCGTCCTGTTTCTGGTTTCCTGATGAATGGGGCTGCTGGTAGCTGATGTCACTGAACTGCCAAGGCTGGTGACATCACCGCAGGGCGTCTGTGCCCTGTCTCAATGACAAGGGCTGACACTCAGCTCCCCGTCTGGCGTGCAGGGGCCAGGTAGGGTCCGCCCACAGATGGCCTCTGAAGGCAGTCCCCCCAGGGAGGGGGGCTTCATGGGGTGAGACTTCTCTGGGCGGCTCTCCGGTAGGTGAGAGAGGAAGCGCTGTGGCATTTTGGGTGCGTTTTTGAAATCTCACTGGGGGACTCCCCGGCCCGGACAGCACCCTCTCTGGGTCAGGCACTCACCTTCCTAGACCTTGACCCCTGAGACTAAAAGTCCTCTTTCACCCCCCAGAGCCTCAGATTCTCTGCAGGACAGTGGATCCTAAGTACATTCTTTGAATAAAGAAGCATGGATTAGAAGCAGTTCTATTTTTTCCTTTTCCTAATTTCCCTTCTGCTACTCCACTGTCAAGTTTCCAATGCTATAATTTCATCTATTGCCCAGATGCCGGTGATAAAGCCCTTTCCTTTGACACCAGCATCATTGCAGAGCTTCCTACAGAATTCACTCTGCTTATACATGGTGTAGGATTGATTTTTGCACCTCTTAATGCCTCCAGCTTTTCCCTTACAGCACATTTTTTAAAGGAGCAGACACAGACTCCGTGAATCCCTGGCCTCGTGGCGGGGCTGGCGCCCGTGCTGTGGGGGAGGGACGCAGCTGTGCGGGAGGGGGGGGGGGGAGGGGCCGGGAGACGGCGTGTCTGTTACTCTAAGGCGTTAATGGGCGACGTCTGCTGGGTCTTACAAAAGCACTGCAAGTGGGCAAAAAATTTGCTTCTCTCGCATCCATCCGCTCTGTCACAGTTTTCTCCTTTTGAAAACATCTGCTTCTCTTTTCGGAAAAATCGCCAAACTAGAGGGGCTGGGAAGGTTTGTGCATAAGAACACTCATGAAATGCATCATTATTCATTGGCCGACTGGAGGGCACCAGCCTGCAGTGATAATGGGCTTGTGGACAGAGGAGCATGGGGCACCTGAGGACACTTCAGAAGACTGACAAGGACTCAGAAGTCCTTCTTGACCCGGATGGGAAGGAACAGCCCCAGCAACAGCCCCCAGCTTGGTCTGTGAGCGTTCAGCACCAGCGTGGGCACAGGGAGTGGGTCCTGCGGTTTCCCACCTTTGCCTCGCTGGAGAGCCTGTCACTGTTCTTCGCCCATTTGAGACATCAGGATTTTTAGAGACTGGGGAACTAGCTCACTTCTGCAAAATGGCAAAGGTGTCAAATGATAGACCTGAGATTCAAACCCAGGTCTGTCTGATTAAGGGGTCCATCCAAGTTCATGACCACTGGTCTCTCAGGCAAGGAACTGAGAGATAACCCTCAGGTGTTCCCGAGCGCGGTGCCTCTGCACATGACTGTCCCTTTTCCCCATGGCAATGACTGGTGAACTTACTGTAGGGGCTACTCACTTCATTTGTTCTCTGACTTCCCCTCCTGGAACGCCAAATTCGTGACATTGAGTTCTGTCTGTTATTCTCGGTGCTCCGGACCTTAGAACAGTGTCTAGCATGTAGGGGGTGCTATTGAAAACAGTTTTGAATCAGTGAGTAGGTCTCCTTTTGGACAGGTCAGTAGGAGAAGAACCGTCCTCGGGAAGGGCATGTGGAAGTGAGTGCAGACCGCTGCCCCTGGCCTTAAGTGCATCTGTCACCTGCCCAGGGAACCAGTGGCCCTGCAAGGACACTGCAGAGGCGACATGGGGCTTTTCTGAATCGTCACGGTCTGCTGGATCCTTGTGAGCTGGAGCTTGCTTTGGCATGAAAAGAATAATCACATTTGGAAGAATATAAGCGATTAGTTCATATTGCTTAATACATTTAATGACTGTTTAATAAAGGATATGGAAATTTCCCTGCTTTTCACCTTAGTAAATGTCACTCAGTCTATAACCTAATTACTTCAATTTTCCATTTAGAAAATTAATTCATTTTGAAGGCATGAAAAAGCAGCTGAGAATTTTTCCTTTCTGGCCTAACACGTAGAAACTCGGATGAGTTCAAAGACCTTCCAGTTCTCGGAGGTCAAGAGCAGAGCTTGCCAGTCGGCTAAATGGACTTCCACCAAGGTCCCCGCGCTCCTTGACTTTGACCCGAAGTTTATCAATTAGAGTGGAGAGAAGAGTCTCAGTTTCTCTCGGTCCCCCTCTCACTTCCAGTGCTCTTCCTGCAGGGACTTGCTGGCACAGCAGCTCACAGCAGCAACATTTGATGGGGTGGGGCCTCCCTGTGCCCCCGTGACCTGGTTTTCCTGTTTGTGGAAAAGGAGGAGAAACAATATTAACTGTGTTAAGTGCCTACTGTGTGCTAGGCACTTTGCTACACACTCTATACATCTTTCCTCGTTCAACTCCTCCCCCTTTGTTAAATGAAGAAATAAACAGATGAGTAATGAATACATTTTCTAACATTTAACAAATGCCTACTATCTTGCAGGTATCATGCTAAGTGTTTTACACACATTTTCTCAATTCACATAACAACTTTCTCCAGTAAGAATGGCAATTATATTTGTAGTCTTATCTTCTAGCTAAGAAAATAGGTGTTTATTGAAGGTAAAGGATTTGCCTAAATCCCTTAGCTTACAAGCATCAGAGCCTGATTTGTGTTACTTTTTTCTTGATTAAACAAAACTCAAGAGTTTTCAGTAGCTTTGTCAAGATCACTAAGATAGTAGTGGCAGATGGCCCTCTGGACGCATCTGTGCATTGCATGACACAACTGTCCTCTTCCGGGAATTTCATGCAGCCTGCGTTGTCCTCCATTAGACACCCAGGTGACCTCAGTTTTGAAGTGTGCCAGCTGCCTAGGGCCCTGCTCCGTGGGGCACATGTCCCCCTGTGAGCAGAACAGAGATTCTGTGGCCCTGGGCCTCTCGGACCCGCACCCTGACAGTGCTGGGCTGCCTGCTCGCCTCCTGACTGAAGCTTCTCTCTGTCCTCCCAACGTGGGGCCTGGCGGGCTGGTGGCTGGGGGAAAAACTGCATCACAGTGACCTCTGTGGTGCTGGCTGGAGGGCCCTTTGAGAACTGGACCAGCCGAGATAGAGACCTCCCCCTCTAACCCATCCCCACAGGGCAGGAGGCGAACCAAGGACATAACCCAGCACGGTGACCTAACCTCAGACAGGCAGTTTTCTTTGAAAAGCAGCACATCCTGTCTTTGGCGAGGCCTGCCTATTAACTTCTGAGGTAAGCCTGGTCTCAGGGAATTCCTCGGAGAGCTCCTGCAGGCCGGGTGGAGTGTGGGAGGGCCCTCGTTTGCTGGGCACTGTTATCAGACCACTGCAGCCTCCTTGCAGAGCCCGACTCTCCAAATGCTAACGACAAGGTTTCTTTGAGAAGGACACTTCCATAGATCCCTGGCCTTTTGTTCTTCCCACCCAGCGACAGAAAGGGATTGTGACTCAGTCCGAATAACACTTGCTTGTCTCCTTTCTCTGGCTCCCTCCAGGCAGAAAGGGCAGGCAAGGGAGCAGAGCGAACCTCTGGCAGGGTTTCCTTGTTCTAAGCTGGTCCCTTTTCCAGGACCTTGTGCCATTCCTGCTTCGGACGCTGTGGGTCCGCAGTCCCTGTCTATCACTGATACTGGAGTGACAGTGATGTCTAGTCCATGCCCCCCCTTGGGACAAGTGCCCCTGACACAGTGCCCGGGGAGGGGGTTCAAACAGAAAATGTAGGAAGGCTGGGGGCGGCTTGCTCAGCCATCACAAGCTCTGCCGGTTTGCACTTGGCTGGGGAGGTGGTGACGGCCGGCCAAGGAGTGCGGCTCTCTGGGGGACTGGTGGCGGCTTCGCTCACTCTTGCATTGCCCTCTTTAAATACTGACAAATCAATGAGCTATTGTTATTGACAACAATCATCAAAAAGGTTCTCCTCAAAGGGCAAAGTTCATTTCCAAGCCTGATAGATCATTCACTTCTGACACTTAGCAGTTGCTAGTGAAGAAGGCTGTGCACTTGTCCTCTCCGTTTTCCAGATTCCAGAAGTCGAATCTGCACAGGGCTAGGTGCGGATGACTGAGCCAGGTGCCGGCACAGTGCAGGATTCTGGGGCTGGACCACGGCTTCGTCCCCAGCTCACGCCACGTGGAGCGGGTGCTTCCTTCGTTCACAACTGGTTTTCTGGGGTTGTCTACTGATGCTGTTCACCATTAGAATTTAAAAGATCAAAAAATGCATGAAATGGCACTGAGACGAGGGAAATTGAACTTGAAGAGCAAGAAAAAAAGTTATCTACTGAGGTAGGGGCTGCCAGTACAACGTGGATTTTTAATTTAACATTTACATTTTGGGTACAGCATATGTTCCAAAGTTATACACTTTAATACTTTAAGAGCTGAGGTAGAGAACTGTAGTTCATTCTTGTTCATCAGGATTACGAACCCACCAGGGACTGTGTGGGGAGCTGGGAGTGGCAGCTTGCTGCAGTCGTGAGTGGTTGGCCTGGGTCCTGCGCAAGGGCGAACGGACACCGGTAAGGGTCTGGCGAGGGGCAGGCCTCAGACGTGCCACTATTTGAAGTCGTGCCATTTCTGAGCACATACGGCTGCATTTTAGTCATTTGCATTTTTTATTTTTTAATAATGATAATTTATTCATTTTTGAAGAGAATAATTCGTATTAAAAATACCCTATATATTTCACCTCCTTTTTACAAAGGCGCCTTTGTGTGTGGGTGTGCCTTTGCGTGCAGGTGTTCACGCCTGAGGGTGGAAGGAAGCTAGGCCTTGGTGGTGGACGGACACTGTGCAAAGCACACAGCACAGAGCCCGTGATGCAGCAGGAAACTCGTGGGCCAGAAATCTTACCATGTTCCTGTTTTATTTGCCTTCCTAGTTTCTAAATATCTTGTATTCCATTAAGTTGAATCACATGAAGGTGGTCATATTTACTTATTTTTGATCTACAAAAATGTCAATTTTATACTAATGTGGAGAGAGCTTCCCAGCTCTGCCACCCCCTTGCAGGTCCCGGGAAGGGCAGGGGAGGACCTCAGAGGTAAGACCAAAGCAGACCTGGCTGACTCCATACTCCACCGGAGGCAGTGGGAGGACCAGGATCCTGATGTGAGCCTGAGAGTCCTCTCAAAGCCACTGCCAGAGGGGAGACCAGTGAAGGCTTTCTCCAGGTGAGAGCTGTCAGCCTGCTTTGGGGGGTTCACCTCCCGCTGAGTGCCCTCCCTCCCTCACTCTAGACTGGCAGAGGCTCACACTCCTTTCCTTCCCCAAGGTGCTCGAGGGCAGTCTGGGTGTCTACATTAGCTTTTAAACCTAATTACTTGCCTGAAGGTATTTTGGTGCAATGAGAACTCTTAAACACCCTCCCCACCTTTTAAAACTCAGCTAGTGTAGACGAAGATCCACTGAAGAATTATCCTCCTCTCTCCATCTGTATGTTGCAAATAATGTACGCATGACTGCGCTTCCTTGTAGCATGTTTCTGAGTTGGACTTATGAGTCATTTTTTAGATGGTACCTTCTGGAAGCAAGATGGTCCTCCCCTGAAAAGGTTCTGGAAAATCAATAGTGATTCTTAGCGTGAGGTACACCGCAGGCACCCTCACAGTCGCTTCCACAGCAGGATCGATTCCAGGACAACAGACCCAACTTTGAGCTTTAGAGACTGGTGACCTTAATAACTTTGGCACAAGGCCACGTGAGACACTGCTGGGAAGCATCCTTTATTGCTCCACACCACACATGGAAGTGCGTCCAACTCTCCCCCGCCCCCCCGCCGCCACACACCTGTCAGTATCGCTGCACAAACCGTGAGATACGCTTCTCTTGACCTTAGTGTGTGTTTTAATTAAGATAATGCCACCAGCTGTAACAGAGAAACCCAGAAATCTCAGTGGCTTAGCACAGTTGAACTGAGTGTTTATGCAGTAAGAGTCTAATGAGCATGCTTAGTAGATGGTCTTCCACACAGTGATTCAGGGATCCAAGCAGTTCCCCATTATGGCTGCATGAGCTTCTGTGTGTGGCTTCCATGTTCTCTGTGGGAAGGGAGTGGAAGATACTGAAGGCAGATTAGCCTCCTAGTTCAGCCCCAAACAAGCTCACATTTCTTGGGCTTACTGTCCGTCGAGAAAGGACTGGTATCATGGTCCCATCTAAAAGCAAGAGGAGCTGGAAGATTCGTCTCCTTGTAGCAACAGTGTGCTGGACGGGGAGCCCTTGTCTTGGTTTGATAGCTGGCTTCCCTGCCACGGGAGAATAAACTTCTTATGCTTCATCATCATTAAAGTATCAAGATTTCCTAATGACACAGGCTTGGGGTTTTTTTCTGAAGGATTTTGGAGAGTATTCTTTCTTGAGAAGCTGCTTCTCCTTCCACTTCTGCGTCCTCGTCCTTGGGAGTGAACCGCAGGGGTGAGCCCCTCCCAGCCCCTGCCGTGTCTGGCCTTCCTGACTCCTTGGGCTCCTTGAGCGCCTGCCTTCCCACCGGAGACCGCGTTTCTATTAGAAACATCGCCTTTGATTTCTGCGTCATGCAGTGACATGGTGTCATTAGGGAGAAGCTTTTCCGGGGCCATTATAAATGTCAAATTTGGTTCTGTCAGAAAGCACTGCTGGAGGAATTTACTGTGAATGCTGCACGCAAAGTAATTCCACAAACTCATCTAGGAAATCTCTAATATTGCATGGTGGAGGCAGTTGACACAGCTTTTCAATAATGCAGAGATGCACTCACCAGGCATTTGATTTCATTTGTAAAGTCCGCATCTCTAAACAAGGACTGACGGCTCTGGTGAGATGTGGGCCATCATGCCCCTAGCACATTAAATATTTCACCCTTTAGCACAGCAGAAACATGGAGGGGTCGGTGTGGATAAGCACACATGGATAGGAGCTAGAGCTTTGAAATCAGACCTGCTAACCTTTAAACTTCAGTTTACTCATCCAATGGGAATGGACAGAGCTGCTGTCCTGGGCGGGTGGTGAGGACAGAGTGAGTAAGGCAGTCAAATACTTAGCCCAGGGTTTGGCACGAGGCCAGCGCTCCCTAAGTAGCATCTTCTCTTCCTCCTTCTTCAGCTTCCGTTTCCCACTTCTGCTGCCACAGGCCACCACCACCAAATTTATCATCTTACAGTCCCATGAGTTAGAAGTCCTACGTGGGTTTCACGGGGCGAAAGTCAGGATGCTGGCAGGGCGGGTCCCCTCCAGAGAATCCAGGCAGAATCTGTTTCCTTGAGTTTTCCAGCTTCTAGAGGAGCCCACATTCCTTGGCTCATGGACCCACCCTCCCTCTCTGAAGCCAGTGACGGCAGGCGGAGCTCTTCCTAGTCTCCTGCCCCGGGCTTCTTTCCCAGGACCCTGGGATCACCACCCAGACAGCCCAGAATCATCGCTCCGTGCTCAGCGCAGCTGGTGAGGAACCGTAACTGCACCCACAACTCTCCTTCTCCTTGCCGTGTGGCCCGTGTTCTCATGGGCTTGGGGCATTAGGGTGTGGACCTCTTTGGGGTTCTGTTATTCTGTCTACCTCACCTTGTTTTCTTTGTAATTAAAATGTTTGAACATTTTACATTCTGACTTACTTGGTGCACCGCTCATGTTTTTTTTTTTAATCTTCCAAAGTAGTTTTTGGATGTCGAAGTCCTGTTTTTGCTTCAAAGCAACTGTTGCAAGCACAGGGGCCACAACAGAGACAGTGCTCTGTCATTTGCCAGCAGCCATCAAGGGCGAAATGCTAACGCATGGGATCATTCCCCCTCGGAGGCTCGCCTGTCACTAGGAAATACGTCATGTTTGGCTGCCAATACAAGCCAACAATGGCTGCTCAGACATTCGCTAGGGGAGGCACTCATCTCTGCAAACCAGTCCTGGAATGGCTCCACGTTAACTCTGCTCTGAGCAGGATCCTCAAAAGCACAAAAATAAAAAATAAAAAAAAAGTACTGTTGCTGAGCTTATTTTCTGACACAATCCCCTTCTTGGGGTACTTGCACTTGCATGTATCAGCACATCTGTCCAGCTCAAGGGACCACTGTGACGGTAGATTCCCACGCCAGCAGGCGGAAGCAAGTCAGAGGGCTGGGCTGGGTTGTGCATCGGGCTGGTTCTGCTGTCTGGCTTTCATGTCCCTTCAAAGGGACTTGCAGGATGGTTCCTTGCACAGAAAAGATCCTCTGCTCAGTGGGAAGCCTGGACGAGCCTATTGGCATCAAGCATGTCTCTGACACCTCTAGGCTTGGGTCCTGTTGCCTCACGTGGGCTCCTGGGCCCTAATTCTCTTTCTCATCTCTGGGCTTTGTTGGAGGGGTCCCTGTCCAGCCAGGAGGCCTGTGGGGCCAGCATAGTGCCTGGTCCTGGCTTTGGGGCTCCAGGAGGGAGGAGGGAGCGGGAGGAAGGAGGGGGGTGAGCCTGGGCCGGCTGGCAGGGAATCCCACCCCAGAGGAACAGAAAGAAGGGCCGGGGATTTAGGTGTTGCTAAATACCATTTAGCAGCTGACACAATGTGTGTGCAGGCACAATGGCCTTTTCCACAGGCAGATTACCCCCACCGGGCCTGGCCGCCTGGCCGAGTGAAAAGCAGAGGCGAGAGGAGCGGAGCGCTGCAGCGAGGGGCGGGCGGGCCGTGCGCAGCAATCAATGCCATCCTTTGTGCAGCCTGACATTTGAGGGTCTTGTTATTGGCGATTGCTGGCTGCTTTATCTAAATGTATCTCCCCAGCTGCCAGGCGCTGCTGATAGGCGCGGGGACGTGCGATGGCCCTGGGAGATACGGCCACCTCCCTGGGCAGGCTGGTGCTGTCACTCTCCAGAGGGGCCTCTCCTCCCTCTCAAGGGGAAAGAAAGCACAACCTGCCCCTTCTCCTGGTGGCTTGAGAACCGACCGAACAGAGAAACTCGACCCCATGCAAGACCGGCATCCGCTCCTGAATTAGCAAAGCCAGGCCAGGGCAGCTTGGGGTCCTCGGAGGGAAGAGAGGACAGGGAGGGAAGCTGCCATGTCTGCATTTGGACCCAATGCTCTTCTCAGTGTGTGTCCGGCCCTGGCCCCTCAGGAGCTGCGGGAGACCCAGGCAACCCTTCACCCCACTCCTCAGACCCCACACGGGGCTCCCCAGAGGGTGGATCCAGTGTGTTGGGCAGGTGCCAGGTTTGGGTTTTGCTGTAGGAAGCCCACCCTTCCTCCAGACCCACACCTGCGAGCACCATCCACCCACCCCAGTGCCCAGCACACATTGGCCTTGATCAGATGCACGTGCTGGTACTGATGGCGACCATGGCGTGGTCCACACTTGTACTGGGCATCTTGTGTGATCTGAGCCACCAGGGACAGGGAGGGGGCATCCCACAGCTGGGGGGATGACGACAGAACAAAGACAAGGGCTGGTGGGGATGTGGAGAGAAGGGCACCCTGCATACTGCTGGGTGGGGGCAGTGGCACCATGAAGCAACTTATGTGGAAAACAGAATGAAAGTTCGTAAAAAATGAACAACAGAGCCACCGCATAATCCAGCCATCCCATTCCTGGGCCCGCCTCTGGGACCATCGAAATCAGGATCTCAGGGAGACACACGCGCCTGCTCCAGGTTCATGGTGGCATTGTCCATGGCAGCTGAGCTCTGAGAGTGAGCTCCGTGTCCGTCCACGGGCGCGTGGCTACAGAGGGCGGGGTGCACACACACAGTGGAGTGTGACTGGCCTGGAGAAAGGAGGCGCTCCTATAGTGGTCCACGGATGAACCTTGAGGGCACGATGCTGATGACGTGCCAGGCACAGAATGACAAAGCTGCGTGATGCCACTCATCTAAGATGTTTAAATGGGCAAAATCCGCAGACTCCGAGTGCAGTGGTGGTTGCCACGGGTTCAGAGGGAGAGCAGAGTGGGGGGCTAACTGACAGGCGTGAAGTTTCGGTCAGGCAAGGTGAGTGAGCTCCAGGGATGTGCTGTGCAACAGGGCACCCGGGAGCGCTCATGGACCGGACACTTGGAACTTGGTCAAGAGGGCAGGTCTCATGCTGTGTTCTTACAGCGGTAAAACCATTTTTTTTTTTTAAAGTGAAGTCTCTAGCGCCAGGCAGTCTTCATTTAAAACTTCCCACCGCCGCCTCCCATTGTCACCTCAGGCTGTGACTTCGCCTTCTTAGGCCTCAGCTTCCCCACAGGTGAAGTGTAACAATGGTCCCGTTTTTAGGCCCTTGTGAGAATTAAATGAATTAACACTGCCTGGTGCTTATCTCCTAAGAGTTTCTCAGTACATTTAAGTGCATCCAGTCTATGTTCTTAGGAAGAACAACGCTGAGACTATTTAATGCATGTGGTTGTGTGTCTCTTTGTCATTTGGGTATTTCCAGGAAAAGGAATTCTTCCAGCACCGTATAGATGAGTTAATGCATGACTAACAGGATGGATTAACACACTGGTCCATTTTTATGCTCTCTGTCCTCTCCTGGTTGAACATTTGGGTCTTTCCTCCCCTACATGACCCTTTGTCATCATTCTGTACGTCCTCACATTGCGCAGGCTGCAACGAAGGAAAAATAAACAGAAGGAATGTTCTAGAGAATGAGAGGGAGGGGCGGAGTGGGTGCATAGGAGGGGCAGGCTGGAGGAGTCGGGCCCTGGGGTGGCCACCCACGAGCTGTGAAGGACTCTTCTTCTGAGTTCTGAGTTGTCCGCTGGCTTCTTTTTTCCAGACATGATTGAAATGACTTCTGCTGCTCACATTGTTTGGAGACCTGCAGGGAAAAGCCAGCTCGGAGCTGTGCATGGATGTGTACACACATGTGCTTGCTGAGAGGTGGCGGATCCATTAAGGTGGGCATTACTGGTAAAATCAACCATCTTTCTCTGATGTGAAGTTTTGCTATTGTGTAGTCTGAGAAAAGCATCATTTAAAGCCACAAAGTCCATAGATAGAGCGATATTTATCATCTCTATTATCTGTTTAGCTACAAAGGATTTTTTTGCCAAATGTGATAATTAATTAGCTCTATTCTTCCGACTGCAGGGTGATTGCCTCTCCTCAGGGGCTGAAGTGGTCCCTGCGTCTGCTGCTCAGCTGGTTCAGTGCTTTGCAGAGCTATGTAAGGAAAAACATCAGAATAATTATAAGCCAAAAACAAAAAGTCAGATGCCGGCGATGTGGTTTGATAAGCTTGGTATTTCTTTTCCTGAGAAACTTAGTAAACAGAAGGCTTGAGATGTGGGTCATTATTGAAATAAGAAAATAATATTCTTATGATCAATATCACCAACACAATTCTGAAAGCAGGAGAAAAAATATGAAGCCCTTTAAAATACGTTTGGCATTTTAAAACGTAGTGCTGCACTCTGGTCCTCTGTAATTTGGTTTCCGACTTGCCTGTAGGACCTGGTCTGGTCTGGAGCTGCTGTCTGCATCATTTTCTGACTGTCCGTGCTGTGCCAGGGGCCAGCGAGGCATCCGAGGCCACCTTTGTTCTCGGGGCAGTGAGGATTCCTGCGTCCTGTCGGTGGCAGAAAAATGCGGTATCTTGTTTTGTTCTCTGGGACACAGGAAAGAATAAAACCAGCAAGTGGTAAAAGTATAATGGCAGGTGGGTGTTTTCTAAGGAGATAGGAGATGAGCTATGCCAGCTGGCCCTGTCTCTGCCAAGTGACCGGTCATCTTGGCAGGGAAATCCATGTGCCCTCTGCTCTGCTCTGCCCGTGTCCGTGTTGGACGCTCTGGGTGCCCTTTCTTCCCGCCACTCTCTCCATCCACACGTGGGCATCTGCCTGGACACGCATGTGCAATGTCACTTTGGGAGAATTTCCATGTCTACGGAGCCAAGGAGCCCTTGGGCACAGTTCCTCCCGGGAGCCTGTTTCCATCAGTCTGAACTTCACGGTGGCTGAAATATTGATGAGTTTCCGGTGTGTGCACTAAGCTGGCACCCACGCCGGCTCCTAGGGCCGAGTGGACGAGTCGGTGACTCCCTGCTCCCGTCCTGGTCCCCTCCCCCTTCGCTGACACCCACATTCATCCCCAACCCTTTCTTAATGCTGAAACATAATTCATCAGGACAGCCTTAATGAGCTGATAATTAGTCTGGTGGGAGACGGGGAGGAGGGCGGGGACAGAAATGCCAGACTCAGAGAGAGCGGAGCAGGCAGGGGCACCGTTAAGGGCCCTGGGAGAGCTTTTTGTCAACAAAATGGATCACGCTTTCAGGCAGTAAAACTTTCAAATGACCTTCATGTCAAAATATTAGGCTGCTATTTTTCGCTGGGTGGTAGTTTCATAAACATAAAAAGCACACATATCATTCAGAGTGCAACAGAGTTTGTCTCAGATCTGCAGAGCTCCTCTTTTGCAGAAAGACTGATGTGGGCCCCGCGTCTTAGAGAAATGACAACGCCGCAGCCCTTCTCTGAGCTGGCGTGGATGTTCGCAGCTGGAGCCCATGGGCTCGCTGATCCCTCTCTCTCCTTGTAACAGGGAAACACTAAACTATGGACATCAGTATATAAACAGATGTGCAGAAAGATACAAATCCTGGAGAAACTTTGCTTATTTTCGTTCAGGACAATTGCCCACCGAGGTTTACGTTTTACTGAAGAGACAAGAGCACTACCGGTCAACTGACAGTCAGAAGGCGGAGTTGTGACCACCAGCAGGAAGTGACTCTTGGTAACGAGTCAAAGACACCATCGCCTTGGTGAACAATGGGTGTTTTCCCTTCACTGCAATCCTCACTTCTCAAGGCGGAGCTGCGGGAGGTGGACAGGTGTTTGGACAGGTGTTCGAATCTGCACCGTCTCACCCAGAGCAAAGGGCGCTGAGTTGCACAGGATTCGTGGTTTCCTGTCCTCCACGGCGGTGCACTCCTCCCTCATCTGGGGGAACGAGGGACGTGGTGCGCTTGAGTCCAGGGACTAGTCTCGGACACACAAGGTGTTCTGACCGGGGCCCCAGATCAGGCCTGAGCAGTGGGTCCCGGCAAGTCACTGGCCTGGGGGATGAGAAAGCAGGAAGTGTGGAGGGAGACGAAATCCACGTGCCAGTGAAGATTAGAATAGTCATCAAGCCACTTTAAATCAGCCTGCTGGCACTGGTCGATGACGACAGTGCACGTGAACAGCGCTCTGCCAGGAAGAACGCATTACATGACACAGGCATTGCCTGCTGTGATCGTTCTCAGAATTGAAAGGCGGTCGCTTAGCCTGGGTCTCAGAGGCGGACATCAGAATTGTCCTGTGTCTTTCTGCCGCCTTTGGCACCCCGGTGCAAGCAGAGGACTTGATTAGCTGAATGTGCTGTGCACCAATCCACGACATCTGCAGTCAGGTGGGTTCGTGGAGCGTCCGGGGCAGTAAGCCTTCTTAGGGATCTAGATCACCTCTCGGCAGGTGGCTTTCTGCCGTCTCCAGCACTACGCAGACGGTGACGTGGCCTGACTGCCGGGTGACATCCACAGAGCGGATTTGGGTCTAGGAGGGTTGATCTACTTTTCTGTCCAGTGCTCCGCAAACTTGACCATCCCTAGTATCTCCAGTACAGAGGGTAGGATTCAACTATCTGGCAGGGGGCCTGAGGGTCCGCATGTCAAACAAGCTCTCAGGTGATGTTGTCACTCCCGGGCCAAGGCCAACAAGCCTTTGGCCTTTGTCATCCTCTGACAGGTTTCACTTCTTGAGAGCAGTTTCTCAGAGCCTGTATTTTTTTGTCCAGACCTCAGCTATAGCATGGGGGTCTATTGCAGACCCCCAGCAGGCGAATGATCAGAAGGGTGTCCTGCTGGGAGGTCACAGCACCAAGTCATGACTGGGCACGCACACTGGTGATCCAGGGGACCCTGCCAGTGCCACCTCTCTACACGTTTAATGGGTAAGATCGTATTCATTCTCCTCCTCTACTTTTAGGTCAGAGAAGAAAGGCCCTCTTCCTTGAAGGACATGCTACCGTTCTTTAAAATGGAGAGTGACTCCGTGTCTTGCTTGAGGAATCCTACATAGGACCCAGGAAATTAAACCCCTGTCCGCCAGAGCCAGCCTATGTGGGAGCCCTGCTGCCCCGGGCCACCGTGTACCACCAGCAGGGTGGGGCAGGTGGAGGTGGCTGCTGGGCAACGCCAGAGGCCACCAAAGGGATTCTCTCAGCTCCATCTCGGTCCCGCCGCTGCCCTGCGGTCAGCCCTGGCTTCCTTTGGTTTTGGGTAAAGTTTCATGACCCGGCTGTAAACCCTGGGAAGAAGGGTGCACTTTTGATGGCAGTTTTGCCTAAACCAGAATGATCGCAGTCCCGGGGGCTCTTCAGGGAGGCTGTGGGGTAAGCGTGAAGGCAGAGCAGAAGGTCAAGGTGTACATGGCGGCAGGTGACCCCGGCCCGCATTGCTCATCATCAGGCAGCTGACATGCAGGGAGAGAGGGCAGGTCGAGGAAGTTATGTGGTAAATGGCACCCGTGTGTTTGAAATGCTGAAAGGCACAACTGAAGTCACCTACTGATTTTAGCCCTGTGAGCTGGACGTATCATAGTATCAGTGGAGCAATGCACTTACTGCCCAATGAGACACAAGGCAGGGACGCCCAGGGTGGTTGGAAGCGTTAAAATTAAACAAAGATGGCTTTTTCTGCCCATCGAGATTGCAAGGGAAGGTGCTGTGGCCACACAATCAGGGCGACTTTATAAACTCTTCAGAGTTGCCAAGTCTGAAAACAGGTGTGTTTGGAAAGACACCTGAGTTCTTCCACTGAAGGGTTGCTTTTCATAAACAACATATTGCTTCTATGGTGTGGTCAAGGTAAACATTATTTTGTAAGCATTCATTCACGGCTAGGATTTTCCCTGCATTTTGTGTTTCGATGGGTGGGATCTCAGATTCCATCGTTTCGTTAAAGACAGATCCTTTCACGTTGGCATTTGCAGGTGAGAAGGGCGGAAGGCCCTCAGCAGGGGCAGTGCTGAAGACCCAAGCGCCTCCTGCCTGAGATCTGGCTCCTGGCGTCCGGAAAACCGTCACTCCGTGGTCATCGCCGTCAGGTCCTGCAGCCTTGGCTTCCAACCCAAGCCTGCGGACACTTAGTGCGTGTTCAATAAAAGTTTGTTGGATGGATGAAAAAGTAAATAAATGATGGCTGAATGGCATCTTTCTTTTAGTTGAAGATCCTGTAAGACACAAAGGATTGTCCGCTGCTTCTTTTCTGTCAAAAAAGACAAGAAAGAGTGCCCTGGCGGAGCGGCTACGTTGGCCAGAGCTTCGTTTCTGACACAGAAAGGCTGCGGGCTCCGTCCCTGGTCCAGGCGAGTACAGGAGGGAACTGCTCAGTGTTTCTCACATCTCTCTCTCTCTCAAATCAATAAACACACATCCTTGGGTGAGGACTGAAAATAAGAAAGACAGAAAAAAAGAAAAGAAAAAGAGAGAGAGGGAGGAGGAAAGAAAACGTCTGGAGGAGAGGGAGGAAGGAACGAAGGACAGGAGGAGGAAAGACCAGGGTTGGAGGAGGAGAAGACTGGGCTGGGAGAGAACAGGAGGGGAGGTCTGAGGGGAGGGGGAGGAAAGGGGGCATGTGCAACTGTCTTGGAAGATTGAAGCGTTCCTTGCCGTCCAGGACCTGGCCATTATGGGCTCACACCTGCCTCACTTATCACGTATGTCACCAAATTAATTACTTTCTACTCTGACACCCAGTCTCACGTGCCCCTGGGCCGTGCTGAGACCGGCCCATCGGGTCCCCTGGGTGGAGGAGAGGAGACTGAGTGACTGCGGCCGATGTGAGAGAGAATGCACAGCGTCGAAGATGAATTAGCCACGGCAGAAACAGAAGAGAGGCAGAAGGAAAAGCTTCTCTGCCATTTGCAGCAGCACCCTGTCATCGCTGCTTCCTTATCCTTCTCTTGGGTGTTCCCACCGTGGGTGGGGGGGAGCCCAGTGCGGAGGGAGGGAGCATCCAGGAGAGTTCTGCTAGGCACGAGGAAGGATGGTAGATCAGCGTCAGCTGGCCGGTGCTCGGAGCACCTGCCGCTGCCGTGAGCCGAGGCCAGGGCCTGGGCCAGGGATGAGCCCGGCAGGCGGGCTGAAGGCCCAAGCACACAGGTCCATACCTATTTGAGGAACTCCAAGCACTGGTGGGAGTGGAAGGAGCCCCTTCTAGAGGGTGAGGAGGGACTCAGGTACAGTACCAACACCTATTACTCATAACTTTTTGTGACTGCACATAGCATGATTTCTGATTTTCCCAGCTAAAGCAAAAGATCCTAGGCCTCCAAGTCTTCCTCTGCCCCTCACTCCTATGATTATGCTACATAATTTTACCCTGTGGCTGACAGGTTTCTCTGACCCCCAGAAGCTGGAGGGGGGCACTGGGGAGCCTGGGAGAGCCGCAGAGGGACACAGGAGCTCAGTCCTGGCAAGTGCCCCAGCGGATGAGGCACAGCTCACCTTCAGGTAGAACTTTGACCCTTCGAGCAGGAGGTGAGTTGTTACCGGCCACGGCTGGAATTCGGATAAATCTTTGGGACACAGAAAAGCAAATGGGGGCTGAGGGGGTCATAATTCCCAGCAGCTCTTTAGGACTGCCCCCAAGAATGAAGAATCAAGGACAATTTGGCCACACGGTCATAACACAGAGCAGCTCAGTAGCTCAAGAAGCCAGACCAACAGCAGTGGCCGGGGGTGGGGGGGGCATAGAGCGCTGGCCTGTGTGTTCACACGACGGGGGAGAGGAAGGAGCGCTAGAGAAGTGGTGTGAGGGAAGTGAGACCCCAGTGCAGGTGGGCAGGCCCACCGGTCAGGCTGCACCAGACGTGAAATGAGAGCAAACCTCGTTTGGATGCTCACAACTTCTGTAATGTCACGGCGGCCTCTCCCCCATCAGCCACCGCAGAGTGAGTAGGGCGAAGGCTGGAATGTTGATTTTTTTTATGTCCCCAGTAAGTATAAATATACTTTTTAAAGCATGTGCCAGGTAGGATGTGTATAAAATGATTCCACTGGAGGAGACGGCGTTCTTGCCATTCTTGTTTCCTTGATGAAACACCCTGTTCTACTGGAAGTCTTCAGAGGGCTCCACCCCAAGGCCACCCCCACCCCCCAGAACTCACTGTGGTGGATATGTGAGCTTGGGGGCCTTAATTTTTCTATCTGTGCGGGTGGTATTAGGTACATTGTCTTATACATTAGTGCTAACAATAGCAACCCTACAATTATGGCTACTGTAAAGTCTCATTTATTTAGTTGTTCTTTTATTTATTTTATTTCTGTTTTTTATTGTATTTTTTTCCATTGCCTTTTAGCCCCCTTAGGCCCCCCACCACAGTGCAGAAGTCCCCACACTGTCGTCCATGCCCACGAGTCCCTTTCCTTTTTGGTCCTCCCTCCACCCCCTCACCTCCCCCTTAGCTGTCATCTGCTCTCCATCTATGAGTCTGGCTCTGTTTTGCTTGTTAGTTCAGTTTGTTCATTAGAGATACACATGTGAGTGAAATCATATATTTGTCTTTCTCTGACTGGCTTATTTCACTTAGCATAATGTTCTCCAGTGCCATCCGTGCTGTCACAAAAGGTAAGATTTTCTTTTTCTTTTTTTTACAACTGAGTAGAATTCCATTGTGTAATGTCCCAGAGTTAGTTGTTGTATCCACTCATCTACTGATGGACACTCGGGCTGCTTCCATATCTTGGCGGTTGTAAATAACGCTGCAGTGAACATAGGGGTGCTTATGTTCTTTTGAATTAGTATTTTGGGTCCCTTTGGATATATTCCCAGAAATGGGATCACTGAGTCAAAAGGCAGTTCCATTTTAAATTTTTTGAGATCTCTTCTTACTGTTTTCCAAAGTGGCTGCATCAGTCTGCATTCCCACCAACAGTGCAAAAGGGTCTCCCTTTCTCTACATCTTCGCCAGCACTTGAATTATTAGTGATAATCATTCTGACAGGTGTGAGGTGATGTCTCATTGTGGCTCTAATTTGCATCTCTCTGATGATTAGTCATGTTGAGCATCTTTTCATATGTCTATGGGCCCTCTGTATGTCCTCTTTGGAGAAGTGTCTATTCAGGTTCTTTGCCCATTTTTAATTGGATTATTTGTTTTGTTTTGTTTTTTTGGTGTTGGGTTGTAAGTCCTTTATACATTTTGGATATTAACTCTTTATCAGATGTATTGGTGAACATGTTCCCCCATTCTGTGAGTTATCTTTTTATCTTGTTGATGGTTTTCCTTGCTGTGCAAAAATCCTTAATTTGATATAGTTCCATTTGTTTATTTTTTCTTTTGTTTGCCATGGCTGGAGAGGTTTATCAGATAAAAAATTGCTATAAGCAATGTCTAAGGTTTTATTACTTATATTTTCTTCTAGGATTTTTATGGTTTCAGGTCTAACATTTAAGTCTTTAATCCATTTTTAATTTATTATTGCCTGTGGTATAAGAAGGTGGTCCAGTTTCATTTTTCTGTATGTATCTGTTCAGTTTTCCCAACGCCATTTATTGAATAAATTGTCTTTAGCCCATTGTATGTGCTAAGTCTCATATTTACTGAACTAAGTATTCCTCTAAATGCTAAGGGATAAGACCCATAATACTAGACGATGGCCTCGAGTTTGTTGAAAACAGGGAGCTCACTTTTTAACTGTGGTCTTGAATAACCAAACAAACAATCCATGTTTCCTCCCGTTGTTTGTCTGTGCCCTGGGAAATTGCTAACGTTTCTGCTTTAGAATTCGAGGAGGGACGTGCTGCATGGGTGTGAAGACCCACAGCTTCTGAAATATGAACGGTAGTTGTGAAGGGGGTTGAGATATGGGGTTTAGAGCTGTGGGATCGATGGATTGGGGGTCCCTGGTACCCTTTATCTCTGGGCTCCACTCCCCCACACCCTGCCCCTCCCCCCATTTTTCTCCCTCATTTCAGCCAGGCTCTGCCCTGCACGGCTAGAGGGGAGGGGAGGGGCGGGTTTGGGCAACAAGGGCTTTGAGGAGCACACACCCTACCTCTGCAGCAAGGACGCTCTGTATGCGTGTGTTCACGGTTCACATTTCATGATAGACTCTTTTTACACACTGGGATCTTGACCAACGCTGTAGGCAGTTACTAGCATTAAATGTGCTACATTGTGCCATAACTATTCCATGCTATTCTGCCTACAACATAACGTGATGATGATGATGGTAGCAATAATGCCATTCACATTTGCACAGACCTTTACTGGTTACCAAGCACATTCCTGGGCATTATTATCCCACTTTAATTGGGAAACTTACAGACGCATGAGGTCTCTGACCCAAGTATTCTCCAGGAGACCGTTTGTAGCCTGAGTGGCTGGCTAACTTTCCTCTTCCACTTAAAAAGCAAGCCAAGGAACAGTTGGTATTTAGCCCACGTTGTTTCTTC